>JAWQEG010000190.1:0-82500 GCA_033782935.1 Petrolisthes cinctipes
CTACTACCACCATCACTATGACAACTACTACAACCACCATCACTACCACCATGACAAGTACAACCACTACCACTATTACTACTACCACCATCATTATGACCACTACTACTACCACTACCACCACCACCACTACCACTATCACCACAATTACCAAAACCTCTGGATGTCCTATATGGGTACCCTCAGTGAAGTAAAAAACAACAACAACAACAGCAACAACAACAACAAAGGCACACGAACAATAAGATGATCCCCAACACACACACACACACACACACACACACACACACACACACACACACACACACACACACAAAGAAAGATAGAAATGGTTGGGTGAACAGATGGGGGGAAGGGTATTGAGGGAGGGATGGGTAATGAGTTCCTTCCTTCCTTCCTTCCTTCCTTCTTGTTTTCATGATGTGTGTGTGTGTGTGTGTGATCGTGAGTTTGCAAGCACAAATTTGTAAGAAATTATTTATGATGTGTTAACTACTTTGCTTGTCTTCAGTCATAACACACACACACACACACACACACACACACACACACACACACACACTTTTATTCACTCATCCAAACGTTCATAAAATATTTCTCCTTCCAAATCAACCACTTCTTCATCAGAATAATAATAATAATAATAATAAAAAGGAGAAGAAGTTAAGAAATATAATAATAATAATTGAATAAAAACAGTGATGATGAAATAAATATAGTCTTTGAAATAATTTACTAACCTTAATCTATGAACACTTTTTGGCTCGTTGTTGTCGTCCTCTTTCTCCTCACATATATAGATAGATAAAAATATGTATAGATAAAATAAAGTTCAGGGCCAGGTAGAGCACACACACACACACACACACACACACACACACACACACACACACACACACACACACACACACACACACACACACACACACAGACGACTGCAGTACACACACACACACACACACGGACGACTGCAGTACACCCACCTCACTGTCTGTCCTTCAGTCCACTGGGTCTCCAATGCTCTCTTCACTTCATAGAGAGAGAGAGAGAGAGAGAGAGAGAGAGAGAGAGAGAGAGAGAGAGAGAGAGAGAGAGAGAGTTACCCCTCTGACCACTCCCGCGCATCCTCGTTTTCTGTGAGAGAGAGAGAGAGAGAGAGAGAGAGAGAGAGAGAGAGAGAGAGAAGGATCTGGAAGAGGGAAAGTTATGAGAGAGAGAATGAAACAGGTACCGTAATGGAGGAAAAGTAGGATTAACTGAGAGAGAGAGAATTAAGAAGAGAAGGATTAACTAAGAGCGAGAGAGAAAGATAGAGAGAGAGAGAATGATTAAGAAGAGAAGGATTATCTAAGAGAGAGAGAGAGAGAGAGAGAGAGAGAGAGAGAGAGAGAGAGAGAGAGAGAGAGAGAGAGAGAGGTAATGCAAGTAAAGGAAAATGTAGGGACTACGTAACTGCAATACAACATTATTATTACTATTAGGTTTGATGTTTTGCAATCACCGAGTCACTCGGTAGACCATTCATTGCAGTACAGTACTTCCAAAATAATGACTGACCTCTCCAGTACTTTCAGAATAATGACTGACCTATCTTTCCAGTACTTCCAGAATAATGAATGACCTATCTTTCCATTACTTACAGAATAATGAATGACCTCTCTTTCCAGTACTAACAGAATAATGAATAACCTCTCTTTCCAATACTTTGAGAATAGGGAATGACCTCTCTTTCCAGTACTAACAGAATAATGAATGACCTCTCTTCCCAATACTTTGAGAATAAGGAATGACCTCTCTTTCCAGTACTTTCAGAATAATTAATAACCTCTCTTTCCAATACTTTGAGAATAATGAATGACCTCTTTCCAATACTACCAGAATAATGAATGACCTCTCTTTCCAATACTTTGTGAATAATGAATGACCTCTCTTTCCATATAGCCTATGTAAGAATTCCCTTGCCCATACATACATATATACATACATACAAACATACATGTGTGGGTTCCTGGTATTGACGACACACACTAGTTAGGTTTCCTTCGGCGAAAAATCCAATAGGGGTTGAAATTGCCTATACCATTACTACCATTATCATATTGCCTATACCATTACTACCATTATCATTACTACTACTACTACAGTCATCCCCAACCACCATCATTCCTCCTTCCCGTCTTTTCCTCTCACCAGTGATGCTACGAATGAAAACTCTCAGTGGATGGTGCGATAGTTCTATATCAGTCAGAAGTGGCAATAGTCCACCAGCCTCTGCACAACCTCCCCCTTTTCTCTCTCTCTCTCTCTCTCTCTCTCTCTCTCTCTCTCTCTCTCTCTCTCTCTCTCTCTCCTCTCTCTCTCTCTCTCTCTCTCTCTCTCTCTCTCTCTCTCTCTCTCTCTCTCTCTCTCTCTCTCTCTCTCTCTCTCTCTCTCTCTCTCCATAATTTTTCAGGTAGAAACGACCCCATGATGAGTGAGCTCGTGTCCAAGGTGTATATAGTATGGCTATATTTACCTTGCTCGTGTCTCCATCCCATCAGCTCGCGACTGTAGCGTACATGTGTCATTTTCCCTGTCTTGTCCCATTATTATTATATGTTTTTTTTTTTTTTTTTTTTTTTTTCTCCATATAATAATCATACATTTAAGACTATTCATTTTTTTTTTCTATTCTTCTGAATGTTATTATTATTATGATTGTTTTTGTATCATGGTAATATTTACGCTGGCTAGGCAAACAATTCTGTGGTGAACTTGGCAACCCTCAGGCAACAAGTGTACATGAGTTTACAGATTGTCAGAAATGCAACCGTTGTGTTATCTCACTTCTTATCCAGAACGAGGTAGGTAAAGTGTGTGTGTGTGTGTGTCCTTATATAGTAAACATTTATCGCTATTGTTTGTTGCCATCCCTGTTTTAAATTAAACTTAATTCCGTTTGTCATCGCCGTTTTAATCTCACTTCTGTTCCACCGTTTTTCATCCCTGTACAAATGTCACTTTTGTTCCAACTTATTCCGGTTTTTAATGACACTTCTGTTCTACCATTATTTTTGCTACTAGCTGCTGCTACTACTACTACTACTACTAAGGCCAGTAGATAACAGATATCTACTACATACATCATATTCATTCGTATCTAATCGAAGGTAGTGTTCCAGAGTTGACCAGTTGTTGTTTAAAATATTGAGAGAGACTGCAGGAGTTTACAGTATAATTCACGCATTAAAATTTCACACAAAGCCTGCAGGTGTGTGTGTGTGTGTGTGTGTGAATGTGTGAATGTGTGAGAGCACTATAGTGGTCAAATCCCCATCAGATTTGGGGTCGGGTCCTTAGGAGAGGCCAGGTCAGGCCGGTTGGGTGAGGTGAGGTGAGGTGTGGCTGTCTGTCATCAGACACACCTTGTCCCTCCCTCCCCTTTCCGTTCCCGGGTCCTGTCAGCTACTTATTTTCTTTTCATGTTTCATTCAACTCTGTACTGCAGAAGAGGGAGGTAGTTGCCTCCGAAACGTCCAGAATAAATACTTTCTGTCTATAAAAAAGTGGGTTTTCCTCAGCATGTGTGTGTGAAGTGAACGGTGAGGGTAAAGTCGGGGGTATAACATTCATGGTTTATAAATATCAGGAAAGATTATGAGTGCAGTAAAGCAAACCCCAAGATTATAAAGAGACGACGAAAGATTGTACATTTACAGTATATGTATATGCCTCTTGTTGTTGTTGTGTGTGTCAGTTAAGAAGAGAATTTGTCGTCTTTGTGTTTGTCTGTTTATCCTATTTCCGGCTCAGAAAGTTATCCTACACGTGAATATTATCGAAATCTTTATAATCCAGTGTCGTGATAATTGGTGACGTGGTGTGCATGGCTGGGTGGTGACGTGGTGCGTGTGTGTTGCACTAGTAATTCTATATTTAGATGGTGTGTGTGTGTGAGTGAAAGGTGTCATTATGCAGGTGTTTCTTCGTATTCAATAGTGTGTGGGGGGGGGGCAGTATACCGTTGTGTTATTGTGTTGTGTAGTGTGTGTGTGGGTGGGGGCAGTATACCGTTGTGTTGTTGTGTAGTGTGTGGGGGAGAGGGGCAGTATACCGTTGTGTTATTGTGTTGTGTAGTGTGTGTGTGGGGGAGAGGGGCAGTATACCGTTGTGTTATTGTGTTGTGTAGTGTGTGGTAGTACTTTAGTGCGGTTGTTAATTCATTTATAGTTAGTACTGTACTGTAGGTATGTGTGTGTTAGTGTTACCATACATTCAACAGGAGATTCTATAATAATTTAAGGACCCTGTGATCGTGTATGAACATTGGTGGAGACTTTTGATTCCTCCTATATAACTATGCCACGAAACAAGCTCCTTCCATATAGGTGTGTGTTTCGTGACAATATTGGAAGGACGCATATACCTCCAATTTTCTGACTTCATCGCAGGGTCACTTAATTAACATGCAAATACACCAGTACCCAGAATCATAACATTGACTTACTAAACACATACACACAGTCAGAGTAAGACAATTATACTGCTTTGGTTTTTACCAGGTGTGAGAAGCTTTAAGTGGCCCTGTGATGTAGTCAGAATATTGGAGGTAAACGAGTCCTTCAAATATTGCCACGAAACACCAACTGTATAGAAGGAGCTTGTTTCGTGGCCTAATCAGGAGGAATCAGAAGCCTTCAATTTTTATATACAATCATAGGGTCCTTAAAACGGTTCTTGTACCGACTCGGTCACATGATACAGCACACTTTCAACGGGGCACCAAACACAACTTAATGTATATATGTACAGTCGTGGTGAATAATAATCATCATCCACATTAGGGGATCTAGTGATATAGTTTGATAGCTTTCGTCTGTTTATTAGTTGAGAAACTTTTCAATAAAATATAGGTTACGTACCATCTTCTATTTTATACTACAAGCAGCTACTCACTCACTATTCAAAACGACAACATCATAATAATTATGAGAACGTTAAAAAAAAAAAGTCCGCAATTTGTTAAAAGTTATCCATATGTATATTGAAACTTTGTATGTATAGGCCTATGTATAAAGCTCACTACACCATGGGAAAAGATGTATAATGCAAAATGATTGGATCCTGTTTTTTGCACACTTATATATAAGTAGATGGGGTGGTGGGAGGGTGGGGGGTACAGTCAGAGGTGGATGGGAATGGCAGTGCACTTGTGGACTTGTGTGTGGGGAGGAGGTTGATGGTTGCCAACACCTTCTTCCAGCACAAGGGGATACACAGGTACACATGGAGAGTGGAATGGAGGAGAGATGGTGAGGTAGTAGAACGGAAGGCGCTGATTGATTATGTGTGTGTGGATGAACGGGTGAGGAAATCGGTGGTAGATGCGAGAGTATACAGAGGGATTGGGGGAGGGGTGTTCTCAAGTTATAGGTCCCACAGAGGGCCGCTCATGGGCAGCATAATATGCGGGGGATTTAGGGATCCAGGGGAGGATTAGGAAGGGGGTTAGGATGAGGGTGGATTGGGTCAGGGACTGTGGGTTGAGGATTAGGATTGGGGAGGTAATTGGTGATGCTATTTCGAAACGTGTCAAGAGTGGGGCTATTAACTACGTGAGATGGGAGATGATTCCACTCTTGGATGCTGCGGGGAAAGAATGAGTGCCTAAATATATCAGTGCTTGTCTGGTATGTATGGTATTTTAAGTTGTGGTTGCCTCTAGTGGATCGTATACTTGTATGGTGTAGATATGTGTCTTTGTCTATGTCAACTAACTTGTTTGTGATTTTGCATATCATCTGTTGTCTGTGTATCCGTCTTCGTGTTGCCAATGGGTCTAGTTTTGTGTCTGGTTTAAGCAAAATGACTGATGTAGTGTGTCTGTAATCACGTCTGGCCCATCTTGCAGTTTTGTTTTGTATGGGTGTCGGACCACTATGTTGTGGTAGTAAGGTTGAAGGCACAAATGAAGTGGATGAAGAGAGCGAGAGGAGGAGGAGTGAAGATGAGGGTGGAGAGGTTGCAGGAGGAGGAATACAGAGAGGAGTTCAGGAGAATAGTAGAGAGACATTTAGGAAGGTTTGACCTGGAACAGATGGAAGAAGTGGATGAGGTGAGTAGAGTGTTTAAAGAGGAAATGTGTGGTGCGTGTGAGAGGTGTGTGGGATGAAGAGAAAGGGGAGAGGAGTGAAAGGAACAGCATGGTGGAATGAGGAGGTGAAAAGAGTAATTGAAGAGAAAAAGAAAGCATACAGAGAGTGGCTGGGTAGCAGAGGAAATGGAGAGGTGGAGGGGCAGAAAAGAGAGTTGTATGTGGAGAAAAAGAGAGTGGTAAGTGAGAGTAAGAGAAGAGTAGATGAGGAATTTGGAAGGAATTTAAGTGAGAAGTGGAGAGAGTGCAAGAAAATGTTCTGGAAGAAAGTTAAGAAAGCGAGGAAAGGGGATAAAGGTAGTACGGTTGTGAAGGACAAAAATTGGCAGGTGATTGTAGAGAAGCGTGGTAGAGTTGAGAGGTGGAGAGAGCACTTTGATGAACTGCTGAATGAAGGAAGTGGAACGCCTGCAAACATAGTTGGATGGGGATGAGAGGTAGTGAAGGAGGAGGTGGAGATCAGAAGGGCAAAAGTGAGTGAGGCCCTGAAGAGGGTAAGGATGGGTAAAGCATCAGGAATAGATGGAGTGTGTGGTGAGATAGTGGTTGACTGGGTGTGGAAAATGTGTGGACTAACATGGGAGAAGGGAAGTGTGCCTGAAGATTGGAAATCAGGAATTATAGAGCCGCTGTATAAGGGCAAAGGGGAGAGATGAGTGTGTGGTAATCACAGAGGGATATGTCTCCTTAGTGTAGTAGGGAAGGTATACTGTAGGGTAGTGATCGAGAGAGTGAGAGTGAGACCAGAGATGTGGGTGGGTGAGGAGTAGGGTGGGTTTAGGAAGGGTAGAGGATGCGTAGACCAAACTTTTTCCTTGAGGTGTGTTGTGGAGAAGTATCTGGAGAAGGGACAGAAGCTGTCTGATGCATTTATGGATTTGGAGAAGGCTTATGACAAAGTAGATAGAGAAGGTCTGTGGAAAGTACTGAGAATATATGGAGTGGTGGGAAAGTTGTTGGAGGCAGTGAAGAGCTTGTATGAGGGAGCAAGAGTGGCAGTCAGGGTGGAGAGTGAGCAGAGTGAGTTCTTTAACTTGAGCGTTGGGTTGAAGCAAGGGTGTGTCATGTCCCCATGGTTGTTCAATGTATACATGGATGGAGTTATGAAGGGAATACAAGGAAGAGCAGTGGGTGTTGGTGTACCTCTGATAAGGGAGGGAAGTGAGTGGAAGTTGCCTGTGTTGCTGTTTGCTGATGATACAGTTCTGCTGAGTAACGATGAGTGGGAGTTACAGGGATTGGTGAATATGTTCGGAGATGTGTGCGAGGAACGGAACCTGAAGGTAAATGTAGTGAAGAGCAAAGTTATGGTCTTTGAAAGGAGTACAGGCACAGGTTGTGAAGTGAGGTTAAATGGACAGGTTATGGAGAATTTCAGCTCATTTAAGTATTTGGGCAGTGTGATGAGTAAAGATTGGAGGTTAGAGGATGAGATGCGAGAGAGGGTACAACAGGGGAAGAGGGCTGTAGGAACACTGAAAGCAGTGACAAGGAATTGGGCGATGAGTATGGAAGTGAAGAAAACGCTGCATGATAGTGTGGTAATCCCGACACTGACATACGGGAGTGAAACGTGGACGATGATAGAAAGACATTAATCAAGAGTTAGAGGGGTGGAAATGAGCTACCTTAGAAGTGCGTGTGGAGTGACATGGAGAGACAGACTGACGAATGAAGATGTACGGGAGCAGTGTGGTGTGGGTTTGGAAGTGTTGGAGAGTGTGAATAGGTACACCTTGAGGTGGTTCGGTCATGTGGAGCGTATGGGAAGCGAGAGGTTGGTTAAGAGAGTGTACGAGAGTGAGGTGGAGGGACGGAGGGGGAGGGGCAGACCGAGAGTGAGGTGGAGGGATGGAGTTGAGAGGTATGTGAGAGAAAGTGGTATGGGGTGGGAGGAGGGACGCCAGTTAACGGGGAACAGGGGTTCATGGAGGCGATTCATTTGTGGCCACTCCTTCGGGGATTGAGGCATCTGGCAATAGATAGATAGATATATTAATTAACTGAACACACAAGAAATGAAACGGACCGATAATGTTGACTGGCTTTGGATACTCGTGTCCCAATTCACATCCATCATGCCTCAAGTTATGATGTGTGTGTGTGTGTGTGTGTGTTGTAAAGACATAGCCATTATTTTTTTTTATTTTGATTAATATTTTTATTATTATTATTTTTATTATTATTATATTTTTATTATTATTATTATTTTTATTAATATTTATATTTATTTATTATTTTTATTAATATTTATATTTATTTATTATTTTGATTATTACTATTATTATTATTATTATTATTATTATTTCTATTATTATTATTATTATTATTATTATTATCATCATCATCATTATTCACATTATCTTCTACAGTTCTTATGATATATTGTGAATGGGGGTCGATATGAAGGGATATAATTTGAAGTATTCAGTAGCCCCCTTCAATTAATTAACACAACACTATTTATATTACAGACAACAAGGCGTGAGTGTGCTGCTCTACGGAAAAACAAAACACATCACCTAACTCAATATAGAAACCAAAATGTTGACTGGTTTCCTACGACAGAGATATTCCTTGTGTGTGTTGTTGTTGATGATGATGTTGTTGGTTTCGCATCTACGTCTAATTCAAGGTTAGTGAGGTGATGCACAGTCACGTGCACTAATAAGTATTCAGGTGGGTGTGTTTCAAATATCTATAGAGAGAGCGAATAATATATACACATTTGATTTATTTCGTTGGACTGTTTAAAAATTAATTTCAATCAAAGCTGCATACTTATTAGTGCTCGTGACTGTACACCCTATACACGGTGGGTCGTATATAAATTTTATTTTAGTCAGAGTGGAGCGATATACTAACCCATGCAATAACTGCCAAAAATCTAGGTGAGAGTAAGGTAGGGTTATGAAGATTAGAGAGGTAAGGGACAAGGAACAGTATGTACAGTCGGCAAAAAAAGTTTCGTTACCACCTCTACATTAATTTTAACATCGATAAGCGCGGCAGGGTTGGTACTCCGCCGTCTGAGCAGCTGTGCCTCACGGGCCGCGGCAATGACAACTTAACAGAAGGCATTCCCTTTCTTTTATATCAAAAGTTTAACTGATTTTAAATTAAATTTTGAGTGTTCAAGAACTATTACTATTTAACTATTCATCATTAAACATAAAGAAATACGTTTGAGTATTTTAGAACAAGAATAACCTTGAAATACCCTGAAAAAGTAGCACTGGGTAAAAGTACGTCATTCCTACTTGCCTGTCCATTAGATACTGAGGGGTCCGGGAGGGTGACGGAGGTATATATGACACTCGCGCCCATGGAGGTAGTATAGGTGGAGGCGCCAGTAGGACCTGATTTGTGAAGCCACCAATCTGTCATTTCCGGCGCCTTCAAGATGGCGCATACCTATGTATGTCAGGTCAGAAGTCCACTTTTACTGAAACATATCTTGGTGTCCGCCATATTGAAGGCGCCGAAAATGACAGTTCTCCGGCTTCACTTTACTCCCCTGGATTAGTGAGCCATGGCGACTCCACCTATACTATCTCCATGCTCGCGCCACACCTGACTCACCAGTCAGGCCTACCAACATTACATCACACTGTTAAAAGGATGGTAACGAAACTTTTTTTGCCGACTGTACAGCCGGCAAAAAAAGTTTCGTTACCATCCATTTAACAGTGATGTAATGTTGGTATGCCTGACTGACGAGTAAGGCGTGATGCGAGGGCCACCCGGGCCCACCCTCTGTGCCCCTTCCTTAGTGTCTCATAGGCATTCAAGTAGGGATGACGTTGTTTCAAGTAGTGCTATTTTTTCTGTTTTTTTCATGGTTATTCTTGTTCTATAATACCCAAACGCATTTCCTTATGTTTATTAATGAATAGTTAAATAGTAAGAGTTCTTGAACACTCAAAATTTAATATAAAATCAGCTAAACTTTTGATATAAAAAAGTTGTCACTATCGCGGCCCGAGTATTATAGGCGGGGCGAAGACGATAACCGTCTCGGATGACGAGGCACCAGCTGCCCAGTCGGCGGGGTACCAACTCTACCGCGCTTACCGATGGTTAAAATTAACGTAGAGGTGGTAACGAAACTTTTTTTGCCGACTACAGTTGTGGACCAATGAATCAGGCACACTTCAATCAGGGCCCCTTATCAAGCATAGAACAGGACAAACCTCGAACACACAACATCTCATCCTACCCTATGCTCAATGAGGGGCCCCGTTTCAGGTGTATCTGTTTCATATGTCGGCAACTGTACACTCGGATATCATATATAGTCGAAGCCCGAAATCTGAAGCAGGCGGTTTCTGGACGATAGCCCACCCAAGGCCTCCATTGTTTTTGTTCGAGATGTGTGTGTGTGTGTATGTGTGTGTGTGTGGCCTCTACTGTAGATGGTTTGTGTGGGCTGTCGTCCAGAAACCACTTGCTCCAAATCTCGGACTTCGATTCAGGTGGGCTAGAGACTACTGTATGGTATCCGAGTGTATTGTATTGTACAGTCATGAGCACTAATAAGTATTCAGGTGTGCTTCGAATACGGTACCTAGTAGAGACAGTAAATAAATACACAATAAGATCTCCATTGGAATTACTTCGTTGGTGAGTTGGACTGTTCAAAGCTTCAATCAAAGCTGTATACTTATTAGTGCTCGTGACTGTTCCTCCCAAATGTATCGTTAAAATAATGTGTTGTACAATCTGCCACACCGGACTATGTTATTTGACATGTGTTCAGGCAGCATATGTCATTCTCTTCAATTCGCCATCCTTCGTACCACACATTAACGATAGTTTTGGGAGCTATAGTGCACTAAGTACAGTACCTACTGGATAGATATAGAGATAGTGGGAGGGACAACGTTTATAAAAGGAGGTAAGAGAAAGATGCAACGTTTATAAAAGGAGATAGAGAGATAACTTTTATAAAAGGAGATAGAGAGACAACGTTTATAAAAGGAGATAGAGAGACAACGTTTATAAAAGGAGATAGAGAGAAATGCAATGTTTATAAAAGGAGATAGAAGGAGGAACAACATTGATAAATTATAAGGAAATAAAAAAGTTATATATAAGAAATAGAGAATAGAGTAACAGTAATTAATTAATATTATTTTAATGATAACATTGAATCAGATTGAATGACCTCTTCATTCTTAATAGAAAGTTATACATGTAAGGAGACATTTTTTATAATTCAGTGTTTTGTATTTTCTCAAGTTACGTAAGTGTCATTAATTAATATATATTGTTAAAATTTTAGTTATACAAGTAAGTGACGTAATTGTAAGTGTTTGAAGTTACCTAAGTGATATTTATATATGAAAATTTTTATCTATAAATTCTTAAGTTTTTCGAATTTTAAGGTTTTTGAAGTTACGTTATTATATCTTTAATTCTTTAAGTTATAAGTGTTTGTAGTTACGTAAGTGATATGTATATCTTTATATTTTTTAATCTTTAAGTTTTACAAGTGAGTAAGGACGTACATGGTGAAGAAATGCTACAATGGAATTCCAATGAAGGTGGGGAAGAGAAGGTGAAGTCAATGAGTGTGGAAGGACTGGAACAAGATGATCCCAAACTAATTACGTACATCCGTCAGAGGCTGGTACCCCCTTCCATACAACCTTATAAGCTCAAGAACCCCGGGAAACAAGACTACTCACAATTCGCACAACCTAAAGTTCTTAACAATATCATCCACGATATGGTGAGACTTGAAAGGACTCAAATATAAAAAATAACAATAATAATAATCATAGTAATAATAATAATAATAATAATAATAATAATAATAACTATTATTATTATAATATAAATCAAAAGAATAATAATGAAAAAGAAATAATAATAAAAACAATAATAAACAAAGATAGAATATAATAGATAAAGCTTTTTCGTTACGCTGTTAAACTATTTGCTCCTAGTCATGTTTATCTGGCAATAATATTAATTTGGTGGTCGTAAAAATGCAAAAAATCAACCCAAAATGATCCTAAAGAAAGTGGGAATTGGTTCCTGAAGGTGAGTGCAAGTATATATATATATATATATTTTTTTTTTTTTTTTTTTTTTAGTTTTTTTTTAGTTTTTCTTTACCTTTAGTACAAGCCCCAACTAAAGGCCATGAAGTTATTTGATACATGGTGGGAAATTTATAAGAGTAAATATATGTAATAAATTACAGTAACATCATAATAAAAGAGTACTAAGGCAACATTAATAATAATAATAATAATAATAATAATAATAATAATAATAATACACGTATTGTACAATGGGCGGGAAAAGATCCGTCGCACTCACCCACCCACACACTGGTTAGAGCAAGGAATTGGAGAATATTATCGTTCCTGTAGATATAATTTAGTTTTCTTTGGTTAGAGTGAACGTCAAAGAGAAAACGCCAACAAAAAAAACGGCGACATTTCATGGTAAAACTTCGCTTATCAGAATGTATATATACTGTATATGTATGAACAAAATATTAGTTTAAATATATCATAGTTCCCTGTAAATTAATCTAGTCAGAGAGTCAAAAAGAGAGAGAGTACATAGATAAATAAAATAACATTACCACCATTTGTACTGTATGAAAAGATAATTATAAAACAATTGTCATAAACTTAATTGTGCCACCCCAACAGAAACAAGGATTTTTTGTGGAAGTTGGTGCAGTAGACGGGGAATTTCAGAGTAACACATTGTCCCTGGAGAGACAGCAAGGGTGGACGGGATTACTGATCGAAGCTAACCCCAAATCCTATTCAAAACTACTCACTAAGAACAGGAAAGCCTTTAATATCAACGCTGCCCTCTCCATCACCAAACACGTTACTAAGATTATTTTCAAGTGAGTTGTTGTTGTGGTTTTGGTTGTGGTGGGATCGTGTTATTGGTGTTGTGGTTTTTGTTTTGTCAGGTGAATATAATATAACTAATTGACCCCTTTGGAATAATGTAAACACTGACCCCGTTAAAAAAAATTAAACACTGACCCCGTTGAAAAAAATACAAACACTGACCCCATTGAAATAATACAAACACTGATCCCGTTGAAAAAACAAACAAAAAACAAACTAATCCCGTTGAAAAAAAAAAATACTAACACTGACCTCGTTGAAAATAATACAAACAAACCTTCCACAACACCACCAACAGGAGAGCCGGACACTTTGGGGCGACAGGACACATTGGCCAAGAAAGGGAAGGTACAGATATAGGACTTAAAATGGACGCCCTGCCATTACACTCTATACTCCAAGCCCTGAACGTGACGGTGATCGACTTTTTCTCACTCGACATTGAAGGATATGAACTGAAGGTGAGACAAGGCAAGAAATAGTACAAGGGACTCACCATCCATATTTAATCTACCCTTTATCTGTCATCAACACTATTTTATTTATTTGTGGTTATTTATTTATGGTTTATTTATGTTTGTGTTTTTTATTTTTGTTTATTTCCTTATGTAAAAGAAATAAGTATAAAAACAAAGAATAATTAAGCAAGGTAAGAGGGATAATAATATAATATAGATAGCCATTTCTCTCTCTCTTACTTTTACTCTCATTGCCACTCTTCCTTCTCACTTCTTTATATTCTGTTACTTCCTCTCTTTTTCTCTGTCTCTCCTTTTTCCCAGTGTTTCTTTCGTGCTTACTGTCCTTACACTCTATCACCGGCCAAGAGCGAACTATTTATCACCCATTTAATTCACTCAGTGTGTGTGTAGAGCAAACTATTTATCCAGTGTGTGTGTGTGTGTACTTGAATACATCAGGTATACCAATTCATTCTTTACATTCTATTGGCAGGTACTGAAAACCCTGAGTTGGGACAGGATAAAGATACGAGTCCTATGCGTAGAGACGAAGCACGTGCCAGAGGGTGAGTCAGGTGTTATCTCCTACATGCAGTCCCTCGGTTATCAGCATCTAGGTAACCATCACTTAGATAGCTGGTTTGGTTGGCCTGAACTGTTAAAGGAAACCAGGAAGGAGAATGTGTGAGTGATCAGTTGTAGAATGTGTGAGTGACCTACAATGTGTGTATGTGACCTAGAATGTGTGTGTGTGACCTAGAATGTGTGAGTGAACTACTATAGAATGCGTGTGTGACCTAGAATAACCCGAACTATTCAAGGAAACCAGGTAGGAGAATGTGTGGGTAACCTAGGATGTGTGAGTGACCTAGGATGACCTAAACTACTGAAGGAAACCATGATTGAGAATGTGACTGACCTAGCTGGCTCCGGTGGTTCTTTATACCTTTGACCTCACTCCAGCTGTACTCAAGCTTCTACACAGTGACATTTCTTCAACCTCAGTCATTTTATTTATTTTTTTTTTATTCCAACACTGGACATAGGCTTAATCAAGCCCGTTACCGTGGCTCAGGTCAAATGCTGCTCACACACACACGTCACGACTTCCGAACTGGTACCCAGCCATAGAGGGAGGGAAGTGAGGGTAATTCCCAAATACTGCAGCTGTTATGGTACCAGCGATGGTGTTTTACGACGTTCGGTGGCCCTATAGTTAGTGCCTGACACTCAAATCGGAAGAGTAAATATTCTCAGGCCCTCACCTGAGAGGATCGATCTCTCAACCTCTAGGTTATGAGTCCAGAACACTAACCACTCAGCCACCTCCCGTTATCTACAGCCAGCAGTACAAAACAATGACCTGTGAACCCTTTGAATCGAAGTTTTGAGTTGTTATTAATCAGAGTGAGTTTTTGTTTGACCCCTTTGAGTGCAAGTATTTTATTTTTTGTTCAGAATTATTTTTGTTTGGCCCCTTTGAGTGCAAGTGTTTGTGTGTTTTTTTTTTATAATCAGAATCTCTTTTGTTAATTCACTTTTAATAAACGTGAAACCCAATTAAAATTTCCTTAACCCATTGAATCTCGTCACGTCAACAAACTAAAGATATCCACGAGAGCGGGTCATAATTTTAGAGACTACTGCTCCCACCAAACTATCCCAGGAAACCAAACAGCTCACCTCAATGCTACTTACTAATAGGGGATTCCAATTCATGATATGGTTTGGAGGACTCTGTAGCACTCCAATAATTTACCGTTAAGTGGTTCTCCCCTTAATTAATGATGATCGGTGTTGATGATGGGTAGGTCTATCTAAGTGAGGATTTGAGCGCCCTCTACCTCTCATAGCTCTTTCTTTCTTCCTCTCCTACTTTTTGTTCCGACTTCGTTACTCGTCATTGGCGGTGCAGTGAGCCTCAAAGGAAGGGGTCTGGGTAACCCCGTAGGGATGTGGCGACCCCATGGCACACTGTTTACGGTGCTATGGCCCCGGGGTGAGGGGCACGGGGAATTCCCCTCCTCTGTAAAGGCTTCCTCCAGCATGGAGATAAAGGCCTGGTATATGTATGTATATATGTATGTTATTCAGACCTGCCTAAATATTTTGGAATGCAGATAGAATTTTGTGTTATTTTCCAACAAATAAACAGTAGTGTTATTCCTATATTATTGGTTTCTTTACATCGTTTTCTGTTATGTCGTGTAAATATAACCACAGCTTACCATTTTTTGGCCTCTTGAATATTTCGCATCGAGTTTGACGGTAAATAATTATGTGTTTATACTGTAGCAGCTACATATATAGCCACTCCTATAGCTACATATATAGCCACTCCTATAGCTACATGTATACCCACTCCTATATCCCTTTGTCTATTCGTCGCCAGCCACAGAATGGCGAGGAGAGTAATCCCCTTCCCAGACAGGACTAATCCTCTCTAGGGATCCCTTTCGCCAGCTGCAGCCTCCACTCCTATAGCCATTTACGCTGGCTAGGCAAACAATTCTGTGGTGAACTTGGCAACCCTCAGGCAACAAGTGTACATGAGTTTACAGATTGTCAGAAATGCAACCGTTGTGTTATCTCACTTCTTATCCAGAACGAGGTAGGTAAAGTGTGTGTGTGTGTGTGTCCTTATATAGTAAACATTTATCGCTATTGTTTGTTGCCATCCCTGTTTTAAATTAAACTTAATTCCGTTTGTCATCGCCATTTTAATCTCACTTCTGTTCCACCGTTTTTCATCCCTGTACAAATGTCACTTTTGTTCCAACTTATTCCCGGTTTTAATGACACTTCTGTTCTACCATTATTTTTGCTACTACTGCTACTACTACTACTACTACTATAGGCCAGTAGATAACAGATATCTACTACATACATCATATTCATTCGTATCTAATCGAAGGTAGTGTTCCAGAGTTGACCAGTTGTTGTTTAAAATATTGAGAGAGACTGCAGGAGTTTACAGTATAATTCACGCATTAAAATTTCACACAAAGCCTGCAGGTGTGTGTGTGTGTGAATGTGTAAGAGCACTATAGTGGTCAAATCCCCCTCAGATTTGGGGTCGGGTCCCTTAGGAGAGGCCAGGTCAGGCCGGTTGGGTGAGGTGAGGTGAAGTGTGGCCTGTCTGTCATCAAGACACACCTTGTCCCTCCCTCCCCTTTCCGTTCCCGGGTCCTGTCAGCTACTTATTTTCTTTTCATGTTTCATTCAACTCTGTACTGCAGAAGAGGGAGGTAGTTGCCTCCGAAACGTCCAGAATAAATACTTTCTGTCTATAAAAAAGTGGGTTTTTCTCAGCATGTGTGTGTGAAGTGAACGGTGAGGGTAAAGTCGGGGGTATAACATTCATGGTTTATAAATATCAGGAAAGATTATGAGTGCAGTAAAGCAAACCCCAAGATTATAAAGAGACGACGAAAGATTGTACATTTACAGTATATGTATATGCCTCTTGTTGTTGTTGTGTGTGTCAGTTAAGAAGAGCATTTGTCGTCTTTGTGTTTGTCTGTTTATCCTATTTCCGGCTCCGAAAGTTATCCTACACGTGAATATTTATCGAAATCTTTATAATTCAGTGTCGTGATAATTGGTGACGTGGTGTGCATGGCTGGGTGGTGACGTGGTGCGTGTGTGTTGCACTAGTAATTCTATATTTAGATGGTGTGTGTGTGTGTGTGAAAGGTGTCATTATGCAGGTGTTTCTTCGTATTCAATAGTGTGTGTGGGGGGGGGGGCAGTATACCGTTGTGTTATTGTGTTGTGTAGTGTGTGTGTGGGGGAGAGGGGCAGTATACCGTTGTGTTATTGTGTTGTGTAGTGGGGGAGAGGGGCAGTATACCGTTGTGTTATTGTGTAGTGTAGTGTGGGTGGGGGCAGTATACCGTTGTGTTGTTGTGTAGTGTGTGTGGGTGGGGGCAGTATACCGTTGTGTTATTGTGTTGTGTAGTGTGTGTGTGGGTGGGGGCAGTATACCGTTGTGTTGTTGTGTTGTGTGTGGGGGAGAGGGGCAGTATACCGTTGTGTTATTGTATTGTGTAGTGTGTGTGTGGGGGAGAGGGGCAGTATACCGTTGTGTTATTGTGTTGTGTAGTGTGTGTGTGGGTGGGGGCAGTATACCGTTGTGTTGTTGTGTTGTGTGTGGGGGAGAGGGGCAGTATACCGTTGTGTTATTGTATTGTGTAGTGTGTGTGTGGGGGAGAGGGGCAGTATACCGTTGTGTTATTGTGTTGTGTAGTGTGTGTGTGGGGGGGGGGCAGTATACAGTTGTGTTTTCTTAGTGTGTGGTAGTACTTTAGTGCGGTTGTTAATCCATTTATAGTTAGTACTGTACTGTAGGTATGTGTGTGTTAGTGTTACCATACATTCAACAGGACATTCTATAATAATTTAAGGACCCTGTGATCGTGTATGAACATTAGTGGAGACTTTTGATTCCTCCTATATAACTATGCCACGAAACAAGCTCCTTCCATATAGGTGTGTGTTTCGTGACAATATTGGAAGGACGCATATACCTCCAATTTTCTGACTTCATCGCAGGGTCCCTTAATTAACATGCAAATACACCAGTACCCAGAATCATAACATTGACTTACTAAACACATACACACAGTCAGAGTAAGACAATTATACTGCTTTGGTTTTTACCAGGTGTGAGAAGCTTTAAGTGGCCCTGTGATGTAGTCAGAATATTGGAGGTAAACGAGTCCTTCAAATATTGCCACGAAACACCAACTGTATAGAAGGAGCTTGTTTCGTGGCCTAATCAGGAGGAATCAGAAGCCTTCAATTTTTATACACAATCATAGGGTCCTTAAAACGGTTCTTGTACCGACTCGGTCACATGATACAGCACACTTTCAACGGGGCACCAAACACAACTTAATGTATATATGTACAGTCGTGGTGAATAATAATCATCATCCACATTAGGGGATCTAGTGATATAGTTTGATAGCTTTCGTCTGTTTATTAGTTGAGAAATTTTTCAATAAAATATAGGTTACGTACCATCTTCTATTTTATACTACAAGCAGCTACTCACTCACTATTCAAAACGACATCATAATAATTATGAGAACGTAAAAAAAAAAAAGTCCGCAATTTGTTAAAAGTAATCCATATGTATATTGAAACTTTGTATGTATAGGCCTATGTATAAAGCTCACTACACCATGGGAAAAGATGTATAATGCAAAATGATTGGATCCTGTTTTTTGCACACTTATATATAAGTAGATGGGGTGGTGGGAGGGTGGGGGGTACAGTCAGAGGTGGATGGGAATGGCAGTGCACTTGTGGACTTGTGTGTGGGGAGGAGGTTGATGGTTGCCAACACCTTCTTCCAGCACAAGGGGATACACAGGTACACATGGAGAGTGGAATGGAGGAGAGATGGTGAGGTAGTAGAACGGAAGGAGCTGATTGATTGTGTGTGTGTGGATGAACGGGTGAGGAAATCGGTGGTAGATGCGAGAGTATACAGAGGGATTGGGGGAGGGGTGTTCTCAAGTTATAGGTCCCGCAGAGGGCCGCTCATGGGCAGCATAATATGCGGGGGATTTAGGGATCCAGGAGAGGATTAGGAAGGGGGTTAGGATGAGGGTGGATTGGGTCAGGGACTGTGGGTTGAGGATTAGGATTGGGGAGGTAATGATTGGTGATGCTATTTCTAAACGTGTCAAGAGTGGGGCTATTAACTACGTGAGATGGGAGATGATTCCACTCTTGGATGCTGCGGGGAAGGAATGAGTGCCTAAATATATCAGTGCTTGTCTGGTATGTATGGTATTTTAAGTTGTGGTTGCCTCTAGTGGATCGTATACTTGTATGGTGTAGATATGTGTCTATGTCAACTAACTTGTTTGTGATTTTGCATATCATCTGTTGTCTGTGTATCCGTCTTCGTGTTGCCAATGGGTCTAGTTTTGTGTCTGGTTTAAGCAAAATGACTGATGTAGTGTGTCTGTAATCACGTCTGGCCCATCTTGCAGTTTTGTTTTGTATGGGTGTCGGACCACTATGTTGTGGTAGTAAGGTTGAAGGCACAAATGAAGTGGATGAAGAGAGCGAGAGGAGGAGGAGTGAAGATGAGGGTGGAGAGGTTGCAGGAGGAGGAATATAGAGAGGAGTTTAGGAGAGTAGTAGAGAGACATTTAGGAAGGTTTGACCTGGAACAGATGGAAGAAGTGGATGAGGTGAGTAGAGTGTTTAAAGAGGAAATGTGTGGTGCGTGTGAGAGGTGTGTGGGATGAAGAGAAAGGGGAGAGGAGTGAAAGGAACAGCATGGTGGAATGAGGAGGTGAAAAGAGTAATTGAAGAGAAAAAGAAAGCATACAGAGAGTGGCTGGGTAGCAGAGGAAATGGAGAGGTGGAGGGGCAGAAAAGAGAGTTGTATGTGGAGAAAAAGAGAGTGGTAAGTGAGAGTAAGAGAAGAGTAGATGAGGAATTTGGAAGGAATTTAAGTGAGAAGTGGAGAGAGTGCAAGAAAATGATCTGGAAGGAAGTTAAGAAAGCGAGTAAAGGGGATAAAGGAGGTAGTACGGTTGTGAAGGACAAAAATTGGCAGGTGATTGTAGAGAAGCGTGGTAGAGTTGAGAGGTGGAGAGAGCACTTTGATGAACTGCTGAATGAAGGAAGTGGAATGCCTGCAAACATAGTTGGATGGGGATGAGAGAGAGATGAGAGGTAGTGAAGGAGGAAGTGGAGATCAGAAGGGCAGAAGTGAGTGAGGCCCTGAAGAGGGTAAGGATGGGTAAAGCATCAGGAATAGATGGAGTGTGTGGTGAGATAGTGGTTGACTGGGTGTGGAAAATGTGTGGACTAACATGGGAGAAGGAAAGTGTGCCTGAAGATTGGAAATCAGGAATTATAGAGCCGCTGTATAAGGGCAAAGGGGAGAGAGGAGTTTGTGGTAATCACAGAGGGATATGTCTCATTAGTGTAGTAGGGAAGGTATACTGTAGTGTAGTGATCGAGAGAGTGAGAGTGAGACCAGAGATGTGGGTGGGTGGGTTTAGGAAGGGTAGAGGATGCGTAGACCAAACTTTTTCCTTGAGGTGTGTTGTGGAGAAGTATCTGGAGAAGGGACAGAAGCTGTCTGATGCATTTATGGATTTGGAGAAGGCTTATGACAAAGTAGATAGAGAAGGTCTGTGGAAAGTACTGAGAATATATGGAGTGGTGGGAAAGTTGTTGGAGGCAGTGAAGAGCTTGTATGAGGGAGCAAGAGTGGCAGTCAGGGTGGAGAGTGAGCAGAGTGAGTTCTTTAACTTGAGCGTTGGGTTGAAGCAAGGGTGTGTCATGTCTCCATGGTGGTTCAATGTATACATGGATGGAGTTATGAAGGGAATACAAGGAAGAGCAGTGGGTGTTGGTGTACCTCTGATAAGGGAGGGAAGTGAGTGGAAGTTGCCTGTGTTGCTGTTTGCTGATGATACAGTTCTGCTGAGTAACGATGAGTGGGAGTTACAGGGATTGGTGAATATGTTCGGAGATGTGTGCGAGGAACGGAACCTGAAGGTGAATGTAGTGAAGAGCAAAGTTATGGTCTTTGAAAGGAGTACAGCCATAGGTTGTGAAGTCAGGTTAAATGGACAGGTTATGGAGAATGTCAGCTCATTTAAGTATTTGGGCAGTGTGATGAGTAAAGATGGGAGGTTAAAGGATGAGATGCGAGAGAGGGTACAACAGGGGAAGAGGGCTGTAGGAACCCTGAAAGCAGTGACAAGGAATTGGGCGATGAGTATGGAAGTGAAGAAAACGCTGCATGATAGTGTGGTAATCCCGACACTGACATACGGGAGTGAAACGTGGACGATGATAGAAAGACATTAATCAAGAGTTAGAGGGGTGGAAATGAGCTACCTTAGAAGTGCGTGTGGAGTGACATGGAGAGACAGACTGACGAATGAAGAGGTACGGGAGCAGTGTGGTGTGGGTGTGGAAGTGTTGGAGAGTGTGAATAGGTACACCTTGAGGTGGTTCGGTCATGTGGAGCGTATGGGAAGCGAGAGGTTGGTTAAGAGAGTGTACGAGAGTGAGGTGGAGGGACGGAGGGGGAGGGGCAGACCGAGAGTGAGGTGGAGGGATGGAGTTGAGAGGTATGTGAGAGAAAGTGGTATGGGGTGGGAGGAGGGACGCCAGTTAACGGGGAACAGGGGTTCATGGAGGCGATTCATTTGTGGCCACTCCTTCGGGGATTGAGGCATCTGGCAATAGATAGATAGATATATTAATTAACTGAACACACAAGAAATGAAACGGACCGATAATGTTGACTGGCTTTGGATACTCGTGTCCCAATTCACATCCATCATGCCTCAAGTTATGATGTGTGTGTGTGTGTGTGTGTGTGTGTGTGTTGTAAAGTCATAGCCATTATTTTTTTTATTTTGATTAATATTTTTATTATTATTATTTTTATTATTATTATATTTTTATTATTATTATTATTATTTTTATTAATATTTATATTTATTTATTATTTTTATTAATATTTATATTTATTTATTATTTTTATTACTATTATTATTATTATTATTATTATTATTATTATTATTTCTATTATTATTATTATTATTATTATTATTATCATCATCATCATTATTCACATTATCTTCTACAGTTCTTATGATATATTGTGAATGGGGGTCGATATGAAGGGATATAATTTGAAGTATTCAGTAGCCCCCTTCAATTAATTAACACAACACTATTTATATTACAGACAACAAGGCGTGAGTGTGCTGCTCTACGGAAAAACAAAACACATACACCTAACTCAATATAGAAACCAAAATGTTGACTGGTTTCCTACGACAGAGATATTCCTTGTGTGTGTTGTTGTTGATGATGATGTTGTTGGTTTCGCATCTACGTGTAATTCAAGGTTAGTGAGGTGATGCACAGTCACGTGCACTAATAAGTATTCAGGTGGGTGTGTTTCAAATATCTATAGAGAGAGCGAATAATATATACACATTTGATTTATTTCGTTGGACTGTTTAAAAATTAATTTCAACCAAAGCTGCATACTTATTAGTGCTCGTGACTGTACACCCTATACACGGTGGGTCGTATTAAATTTTATTTTAGTCAGAGTGGAGCGATATACTAACCCATGCAATAACTGCCAAAAATCTAGGTGAGAGTAAGGTAGGGTTATGAAGATTAGAGAGGTAAGGGACAAGGAACAGTATGTACAGCCGGCAAAAAAAGTTTCGTTACCATCCATTTAACAGTGATGTAATGTTGGTATGCCTGACTGGTGAGTAAGGCGTGATGCGAGGGCCACACGGGCCCACCCTCCGTGCCCCTTCCTTAGTGTCTCATAGGCATTCAAGTAGGGATGACGTTGTTTCAAGTAGTGCTATTTTTTCTGTTTTTTTCATGGTTATTCTTGTTCTAAAATACCCAAACGCATTTCCTTATGTTTAACAATAAATAGTTAAATAGTAAGAGTTCTTGAACACTCAAAATTTAATATAAAATCAGCTAAACTTTTGATATAAAAAAGTTGTCACTATCGCGGCCCGAGTATTATAGGCGGGGCGAAGACGATAACTGTCTCGGATGACGAGGCACCAGCTGCCCAGTCGGCGGGGTACCAACTCTACCGCGCTTACCGATGGTTAAAATTAACGTAGAGGTGGTAACGAAACTTATTTTGCCGACTACAGTTGTGGACCCATGAATCAGGCACACTTCAATCAGGGCCCCTTATCAAGCATAGAACAGGACAAGCCTCGAACACACAACATCTCATCCTACCCTATGCTCAATGAGGGGCCCCGTTTCAGGTGTATCTGTTTCATATGTCCGCAACTGTACACTCGGATATCATATATAGTCGAAGCCCGAGATCTGAAGCAGGCGGTTTCTGGACGATAGCCCACCCAAGGCCTCCATTGTTTTTGTTCGAGATGTGTGTGTGTGGCCTCTACTGTAGATGGTTTGTGTGGGCTGTCGTCCAGAAACCACTTGCTCCAAATCTCGGACTTCGATTCAGGTGGGCTAGAGACTACTGTATGGTATCCGAGTGTATTGTATTGTACAGTCATAAGCACTAATAAGTATTCAGGTGTGCTTCGAATACGGTACCTAGTAGAGACAGTAAATAAATACACAATAAGATCTCCATTGGAATTACTTCGTTGGTGAGTTGGACTGTTCAAAGCTTCAATCAAAGCTGTATACTTATTAGTGCTCGTGACTGTTCCTCCCAAAAGTATCGTTAAAATAATGTGTTGTACAATCTGCCACACCGGACTATGTTATTTGACATGTGTTCAGGCAGCATATGTCATTCTCTTCAATTCGCCATCCTTCGTACCACACATTAACGATAGTTTTGGGAGCTATAGTGCACTAAGTACAGTACCTACTGGATAGATATAGAGATAGTGGGAGGGACAACGTTTATAAAAGGAGGTAAGGGAAAGATGCAACGTTTATAAAAGGAGATAGAGAGATAACTTTTATAAAAGGAGATAGAGAGACAACGTTTATAAAAGGAGATAGAGAGACAACGTTTATAAAAGGAGATAGAGAGAAATGCAATGTTTATAAAAGGAGATAGAAGGAGGAACAACATTGATAAATTATAAGGAAATAAAAAAGTTATATATAAGAAATAGAGAATAGAGTAACAGTAATTAATTAATATTATTTTAATGATAACATTGAATCAGATTGAATGACCTCTTCATTCTTAATAGAAAGTTATACATGTAAGGAGACATTTTTTATAATTCAGTGTTTTGTATTTTCTCAAGTTACGTAAGTGTCATTAATTAATATATATTGTTAAAATTTTAGTTATACAAGTAAGTGACGTAATTGTAAGTGTTTGAAGTTACCTAAGTGATATTTATATATGAAAATTTTTATCTATAAATTCTTAAGTTTTTCGAATTTGAAGGTTTTTGAAGTTACGTTATTATATCTTTAATTCTTTAAGTTATAAGTGTTTGTAGTTACGTAAGTGATATGTATATCTTTATATTTTTTAATCTTTAAGTTTTTCAAGTGAGTAAGGACGTACATGGTGAAGAAATGCTACAATGGGATTCCAATGAAGGTGGGGAAGAGAAGGTGAAGTCAATGAGTGTGGAAGGACTGGAACAAGATGATCCCAAACTAATTACGTACATCCGTCAGAGGCTGGTACCCCCTTCCATACAACCTTATAAGCTCAAGAACCCCGGGAAACAAGACTACTCACAATACAGACAACATAAATTTCTTAACAATATCATCCACGATATGGTGAGACCACAGAGCTACAAACCTAGAGCGCTTAACCCTGTGTTATTCGATAGGGGAGGAGTGTCACAAGTCGGCGGTCATTTTGAATAGCCCATTGGCGCGCGCTTTGAACTCCCGTACGTACTTGTATAGTTTGTTTCTATCCACAGTTATATTGTGAGTCACTATAATGTAGTTAATATACCTTATCATCAATAAAAGACCGAATAAATGAAATAATATCTTACCCTGGCATAAGCTACCAGGCTGGCGGGTTGAAGGGATGGGCTATCTGTCATGGCCGCCAACCCACTTCCGGTGGTGACACGCCAGGGGTGGGGTGGCGAGCTCTATGTTTATAGCTCTGTGGGTGAGACTTGGAAGGACTCAAATATAAAAAATAATAATAATAATAATAATAATAATTATTATTATTATTATTATTATATAATCAAAAGAGTAATAATAAAAAAGAAATAATAATAAAAACAATAATAAGCAAAGATAGAAAATAATTGATAAAGCTTTTTCGTTACGCTGTTAAACTATTTGCTCCTATAAAAAAAAGCCTATTTCATTTCATCTGAAACCGACGATCTGTAAAATGGCAACATTGCATTGCCAGCTCGTGATTGGCTGAACAAACATTGTCCTAACCCTTGACTCATTGATATAAACATTTAAATTAACCCTTCATTAACTTCATTGTATGATCCTGAGATGCAAAGAAAATTCTCATTTGTTATTTCATATATGCAAATCATGTTCATCTGTTGTATTAACCATATAAACAGACACAAGAAAGAAAAATTCAAATCCAAGTCGACCATCTGCAAACGTAAACGAACACAATATTCCAGTCAATTTTGTTTCTCCAAGTTTTACTTAGATAAATAGATATCTGTCTTCATAGGCATTCTTAAAAGGAAATCTAATATTTATTGAATTAAAATGGCATAAAAATTGTTATAATATAGACAGAAATACGAGGTGTGCTTTAGAAAAAAAAAAAAAAACTCACTTCGTATTTCTGTCTATATTATAACAATTTTCATGCCATTTTAATTCAATAAATATTAGATTTCCTTTTAAGAATGCCTATGAAGACAGATATCTATTTATCTAAGTAAAACTTGGAGAAACAAAATTGACTGGAATATTGTGTTCGTTTACGTTTGCAGATGGTCGACTTGGATTTGAATTTTTCTTTCTTGTGTCTGTTTATATGGTTAATACAACAGATGAACATGATTTGCATATATGAAATAACAAATGAGAATTTTCTTTGCATCTCAGGATCATACAATGAAGTTAATGAAGGGTAAATTTAAATGTTTATATCAATGAGTCAAGGGTTAAGGACAATGTTTGTTCAGCCAATCACGAGCTGGCAATGCAATGTTGCCATTTTACAGATCGTCGGTTTCAGATGAAATGAAATAGACTATAGTCATGTTTATCTGGCAATAATATTAATTTGGTAGTCGTAAAAATGTAAAAAATCAACCCAAAATTATCCTAAAGAAAGTGAGAATTGGTTCCTGAAGGTGAGTGCAAGTTTTTTTTGTTTTTAAGTTTTTCTTTGCCTTGATTACAAGCCCTAACACTGGGGAACGATGACGCTAAAGGCCATTTTGAGAATATTATTGTTACTGTAGATATAATTTCGTTTTCTTTGGTTAGAGTGAACGTCAAAGAGAAAACGGCGACATTTCACGGTAAGACTTCGCTTATCTGAATTTATATATGTATGTATGAACAAAATATTAGTTTAAATATATCATAGTTCCCTGTAAATTAATCTAATCAGAGAGTCAGAAAGAAAGAGAAAGAGTACACAGAGAAATAAAACAACAACTATATTATCACCATTTGTACTGTATGAAAAGATATGTAATTTTGTCCATATAACGTGCACTCTGAAATTGTATGGACTAAATTACAGATACAGGGCTGCAGGACACTCATTATAGGATACTTTTATCGTCCCCCAAATTCAAACTTAGAATACCTGCAGACCCTTGACGATTGTTTATCTAAATTTGACCCCTCCAAAAATATATGGTTGGCTGGTGACTTTAACCTTCCCGACATAAACTGGACAGCTCAGGCGACACTGGACAATTCCACCCATGAAGGCGACTTACTATTACAGACTGATAGGAAACTCTTACATGAAAATTTCATTAACATAATTAACACCCACTCACTTACTCAAACAGTACTCGAACCAACACGCACACAAGTCAGTGTAGAAAGACATTATCCTAACATAATACACGGGGTCACATCCAACATATTAGACTTATTTCTCACAAACAACATTTTCTTACTTACACGGACACGAGTACTACCTGGTCTTAGTGACCATGAGATGGTACTCATTGACGCAAACATCAAGCCAACAACACAAAAACTATTACCCAGGACAATTTACATGTACAACAGAGCTGACATGGGTGGCATTACCAAGACTTAGTTGAATTTCGTGACTCGTTCCTTGACTCAGACCCAATGGCCAGATCTGTGGAAACAAACTGGACCAGACTTCGTGACTTTATACGTGACACAATGGACCAGCACATACCCACGAAAACCATCACACATAACCGGTCATTACCATGGTACAATAGACAATTAAAAAGACTACACAGAAACAAGGTAATAGCATACAACAGAGCAAAACGATACAACGATACAGAACACTGGTTAGAATACAATAATATACAGAAAACACTACAGAAAGAAACTAAACAAGCAGAAACTAAATACACATCCACTTTCCTCGCAGACAACACACAAAACCACAAAAAATTCTTCGGCTGTTTTAAAGCACGCAAACAAGACTCGACCGGTATTACAACATTATTACACAACAATTCCTTGGTTACACACCCACAAGACAAAGCCAACGCTCTTAACACACAATTCCAGTCCATTTTTACCCATGAACATGAACACTTACTATGTAATAATCTATATCATTACAACCAGACATGCCAACACCATCACACCCACCTATCCCTCCCATTCATGTAAACACCCAAGGAATTGAGAAACTTTTATCTGAGGTAGGCATACACAAAGCGACTGGACCAGACAATATACCCTGCAGGATATTGAGGACTAACGCTAGCGTTCTTGCCCCTGTCCTGCAGGTTATATTCTCACAGACTTTACAGACCGGTGAACTCCCTCAAGACTGGCTTTTGGCAAATGTGACCCCAAATTTTAAATCCGGAGACAGAACCCTTCCCATTAATTATAGACCAATTTCACTTACCTCAGTCCCCAGCAAAATTTTAGAACACATAATTCATAGACATACAGTATAATGGACCACTTTGATAGGCAAAATATACTGACTGACAACCAACACGGTTTTCGGCCTAAACGCTCGTGTGAGACTGGTAACTATTCATGACATCTTGCAGTCCCTCAATGACACAAAAATTAGACAAGTTGACGCCATAGTATTAGACTTTGCCAAAGCCTTCGCAAAGTCCCTCACCAAAGACTACTACACAAGTTAGAATTCTATGGCATACAGGGACAACTTCTTCATTGGATTAGAACGTTCTTAACTACCAGAAAGCTACGTGTAGTTCTTGAAGGTAGTCAGTCTCCATCTGTTCCTGTGACATCTGGGGTACCCCAGGGCACTGTCCTGGGTCCCCTTCTCTTCCTTTCATACATTAATGACCTCCCACTCTCACTTTCCTCTACCACTAGACTTTTTGCAGACGATAGCTTAGTTTACAGACCGATTAAAGATAGGAATGACTGCCTTCGACTACAGGACGACCTAACTGCACTTGAAGACTGGGAAGTCAAGTGGCAGATGACATTTAGACCAGACAAATGCCATCACATCCGTTTTACCCGTGCCCATAATGTCATTCCATATACATACCAACTACACAACACCAACCTCAACACAGTCACTTCCCACAAATACTTGAGCGTCCAGGGCCCAGTGGGGCTGACTTTATTCTCTGTGAATATTAGTTATCCCCCACAGGGCTAGAATAAAGATTGTTGTATGATCTGGTCACTTTCTAGTGGATTTGACGAGATCTGCCCACATAGATTAAAAATCCACGTGAGGTGTACTGCAACCGGAGGCCTTTTTTTTTTTTTTTTTCACTGCTGTGTGGACCGCCAGCACACGGGGGTGCATTTTCCTTTGCATGCAGCAGTGTAAACTCCCTCCCCCTTATGGGCCCTTCAGGGCTGGTCTCATGGAAGGTACGGCCCCACTTGTAGCTCTTGTGGTAACGTGGACTTGGGCCCACAGCACTGGCTGTGGGATCAAAGCCTTCCCCCCAATCTCCCTGGCGGTCGGAGGCCCCCGGACTCCCTGGTCCAGTAAGCTCTGGTCCCATTTCCTTGGGATGTGCTTCGGTAGCCCAGGCATATAAGGCCAGCCCCTCCTTTATTTTAATTTGTTTTTTCACTGCGACCAAAGTGTACCAGGGGTCTGTGGGGCAGGAGGCCATTCTGCCCCGGGAGAACATCAACAACAACAACAACTTGAGCGTCCACATCTCAGCGGACATGAGGTGGAACACACACATAGGTAGCATCAGGGCCAAAGCTAGTAGGGTTCTGGGGTTTTTGCGCAGGAACCTAAGCAGGTGTAAAGACATCAAAATTATTGCGTAGAACACTTTCGTTCGGCCACACTTAGAGTATTGCGACACCGTCTGGGACCCACACACTTACAATAATATCAATAAATTAGAGTCCATACAAAACAAAACTGAAAGATGGGCCAGACGTGATTACAGACACACTACATCAGTCACTTTGCTTAAACAAGA
Organism: Petrolisthes cinctipes; assembly: GCA_033782935.1. Classification (NCBI taxonomy): domain Eukaryota; kingdom Metazoa; phylum Arthropoda; class Malacostraca; order Decapoda; family Porcellanidae; genus Petrolisthes; species Petrolisthes cinctipes. The sequence goes on from JAWQEG010000190.1 coordinate 29,567, forward strand.
CACAAAACTAGACCCATTAGTAACACGAAGACAGATACACAGACAACAGATGATATACAAAATCACAAACAAGTTAGTTGACATAGACAAAGACACATATATACACCCTACAAGTATACGATCCACTAGAGGCAGCCACAACTTAAAATACCATACATACCAGACAAGCACTGATATATTTATGCACTCATTCTTTCCCCGCAGCATCCAAGAGTGGAATCATCTCCCATCTCATGTAGTTAATAGCCCCACTCTTGACACGTTTAGAAATAGCATCAACAATCATTACCTCCCCAATCCTAATCCTCAACCCACAGTCCCTGACCCAATCCACCCTTATCCTAACTCCCTTCCTAATCCTACCCTGGATCCCTAAATCCCCCTCACATCTCTCGCATATTATGCCGCCCATGAGCGGCCCTCTGCGGGACCTTAAACTTGAACTTGAACTTGATACTTATAAAACAATTGTTATAAACTTAATTGTGCCACCCCAACAGAAACAAGGATTTTTTGTGGAAGTTGGTGCAGTAGACGGGGAATATCTGAGTAACACATTATCCCTGGAGAGACAGCAAGGGTGGACGGGATTACTGATCGAAGCTAACCCCAACTCCTATTCAAAACTACTCACTAAGAACAGGAAAGCCTTTAATATCAACGCTGCCCTCTCCGTCACCAAACACGCTACTAAGATGATTTTCAAGTGAGTTGTTGTTGTGGTTGTGGTGGGATCGTGTTAATGGTGTTGTGGTTTTTGTTTTGTCAGGTGAATATAATCGTCCACAACAGTTATAACTAATTGACCCCTTTGGAATAAAACAAACACTGACCCCATTGAAAAAAAAAAAAAAAATACAAACACTGACCCCGTTGAAATAATACAAACACTGACCCCGTTGAATAAAATACAAACACTCGCCCCGTTGAAAAAAATACAAACACTGACCCCGTTGAAAATAATACAAACAAACCTTCCACAACACCACCAACAGGACAGCCGGACCATTTGGGGTGAGGGGACACATTGGCCAAGAAGGGGAAGGTACAGATATAGGACTTAAAGTGGACGCCCTGCCATTACACTCTATACTCCAAGCCCTGAACGTGACGGTGATCGACTTTTTCTCACTCGACATTGAAGGATATGAACTGAAGGTGAGACAAGGCAAGAAATACAAGGGACTCACCATCGATATTTATTCTACCCTTTATCTGTCATCAACACTGTATTCCGAGCTAATATTGCGATTATCTGCGCCGGCGAACTATTGGTTAGGTTAGGTGGTAAATATTGAAAGAATTACCGTTATTGCATACGGTTTTTATACCTTCATAACCCACTAACTTAGACCATTCTAAGACTCTTTTCGGTATTTATTGAAAGAATTACCGTTTTGCAGCAGTGTTGCCAGATCCGGCTAGGTCCCAGTATTTTACCCCGGTCATTTATTGTACTTTATCACGATTATTTCCTGGTAGTTTGCCCAGGTTAGGTCACGGTAGTTTGCCCAGGTTAGGTCCCGGTAGTCTGATGCGGTCTAGGTTAGGTTAGGTCAGGTCAGGTAAGGTCAGGCTAATTTCAAAATGCCCCATTTGAATATGCCCTATCTTGGAAATCGGGCATTTGCTGAGGAAATGCCATAGATGAAAATAGTCTTAGAATGGTCTAAATAAGTGGGTAATGAAGGTAGAAAAAACGTACGCAATAACGGTAATTCATTCAATATTTACCCTATTTTCTTCTATGTCTTTTCCTCCGCAAATTCCAAATTCCTCCATTTCCAAGATAGGGCATATTCAAATGGCGCATTTTGAAATTAGCCTGACCTTACCTAACCTAACCTAACCTAGACCGCATCAGACTACCGGGACCTAACCTGGGCAAACTACCGGGAAAAAATCGTGATAAAGTACAATATATGACAGGGGCAAAATACTGGGATCCAGCCGGATCTGGCAACACTGCTGCAAAACGGTAATTCTTTCAATAAATACCGGTTAGGTAGGGTTCGGTTACTTTTATCAATACTCAGTGGAATTATCATGTGGATTTGTATTCTTTGCTAGATATTTCAATTTTAAGATACGATATTTCTGTATCGGAGGGACGAACTGAGGTCGGGCGGACAGTGTTACCAGATCCCCTTGGCAAAATTACGATAGGTCCAGTAGGCAGTTGTGTACAATACACCTAACCCATCCAATCTGGATACTTTTAGCTCCTTTTCACAGGATCTATTTAATTTTTAAAGGTCCCGAAGGACATTAAGTTAGGTCTCGAAGGTAACAACAGTCTAGGTTAGGTTAGGTAGGTCAGGTCATTTTGGTAAATTTACAGAAGAACGGCGTTCACTATATTGTATATTTTAGTATCATTACCCACTATTTTGGGCCATTCTAATACACTTTTCATCTATGGTGTTTCTCTCGGAGCTGCCCCGAATTCGAGATATGCCCAGTTTTACAAACATAGTTTGGAAATTATTCTGACCTTACCTGACCTAATCTGGGCAAACTACCGGGACCTAACCTGGGCAAACTACCGTGATATAACCGGTGTAAACCTTCATAAAGTGACTGGGGCAAATTCCCAGGACCTAGCCGGATGTGGTAACACTGCGCAATCCTAGCCAAAAACCCAGTTATTCTGTAATAATACCGTTATTTCGTCTGATCAAAAAATTATTTATCCCAATTTTAAATGATTGAATTTCCCATTCAAATGGGCTATTAATTGAACATTCTTCATACGATTTCCCAAGTGTGGACAAAATTTGCCTAAAACATGGAAGTATTCCTGTATCTGGCAACACTGCACACAGTGGCAGGAAGTCGGGAACCCGCTAGGAAAGCCACACTCCCGTTTCAAAGTAAATACATACAAATGTTATTAATGTTTTTTATGTATATCCACATAATATAAAAGTCTCCAAAATAAAAAGGGAAAAGAAATGGGCGATTTAGGTGGACAGAAAGTGTGAAAATCGAGGACGCAGATAATCGCAATATTTACCGAAATAAGTATAAAAACTAAGAATAACTAAGCAAGGTAAGAAGGATAATATAATATAGATAGCCCATTTCTTTCTCTCTTACTTTTACTCTCATTGCCACTCTTCCTTCTCACTTCTTTATATTCTGTTACTTCCTCTCTTTTTCTCTGTCTCTCCTTTTTCCCAGTGTTTCTTTCATGCTTACTGTCCTTACACTCTATCACCGGCCAAGAGCGAACTATTTATCACCCATTTAATTCACTCAGTGTGTGTGTAGAGCAAACTATTTATCCAGTGTGTGTGTGTGTGTACTTGAATACATCAGGTATACCAATTCATTCTTTACATTCTATTGGCAGGTACTGAAAACCCTGAGTTGGGACAGGATAAAGATACGAGTCCTATGCGTAGAGACGAACTACTTGCCAGAGGGTCAGAAAGCTGTTATCTCCTACATGCAGTCCCTCGGTTATCAGCATCTGGGTAAACATAAAATAGATAACTGGTTTGGTTGGCCTGAACTATTAAAGGAAACCAGGAAGGAGAATGTGTGAGTGAACGAACTACTGTAGAATGTGTAAGTGACCTACAATGTGTGTATGTGACCTAGAATGTGTGTGACCTAGAATGTGTGTGTGAACTACTATAGAATGTGTGTGTGACCTAGAATAACCCGAACTATTCAAGGAAACCAGATAGGAGAATGTGTGGGTGACCTAGGATGTGTGAGTGACCTGAAATGACCCGAACTATTAAAGGAAACAATGAAGGAGAATGTGTGAGTGACCAGTTGTAGAATGTGTGAGTGACCTAGGATGACCTAAACTACTGAAGGAAACCATGATTGAGAATGTGTGACTGACCTAGCTGGCTCCGGTGGTCCTTTATACCTTTGACCTCACCCCAGTTGTATTCTCCTATGCAATGACCTTTGACCTCACTCCAGCTGTACTTAAGCTTCTACACTGTGACATTTCTTCAACCTCACTAAATGACCTGTGAACCCTTTGAATCGAAGTTTTGAGTTTGTTATTAATCAGAGTGGGTTTTTGTTTGACCACTTTTAGTGCAAGTGTTTGTTTATTTGTTTTTATTTTTTAATCAGTCTCTCTTTTGTTAATTCACTTTTAATAAACATAAAACCCAATTAAAATTTCCTTAACCCATTGAATCTCGTCACGTCAACAAACTAAAGATATCCACGAGAGCGGGTCATAATTTTAGAGACTACTGCTCCCACCAAACTATCCCAGGAAACCAAACAGCTCACCTCAATGCTACTTACTAATAGGGGATTCCAATTCATGATATGGTTTGGAGGACTCTGTAGCACTCCAATAATTTACCGTTAAGTGGTTCTCCCCTTAATTAATGATGGTCGGTGTTGATGATGGGTAGGTCTATCTAAGTGAGGATTTGAGCGCCCTCTACCTCTCATAGCTCTTTCTTTCTTTCTCTCCTACTTTTTGTTCCTTCCTACTAATGAGGTGTGGGGATGTGGTGACCCCAGCGGCCACCGTCAGTGAGGGAAGACTTCGTTACTCGTCATTGGCGGTGCAGTGAGCCTCAAAGGAAGGGGTCTGGGTAACCCCGTAGGGATGTGGCGACCCCATGGCACACTGTTTACGGTGCTATGGCCCCGGGGTGAGGGGCACGGGGAATTCCCCTCCTCTGTAAAGGCTTCCTCCAGCATGGAGATAAAGGCCTGGTATATGTATGTATATATGTATGTTATTCAGACCTGCCTAAATATTTTGGAATGCAGATAGAATTTTGTGTTATTTTCCAACGAATAAATAGTAGTGTTATTCCTATATTATTGGTTTCTTTACATCGTTTTCTGTTATGTCGTGTAAATATAACCACAGCTTACCATTTTTTGGCCTCTTGAATATTTCGCATCGAGTTTGACGGTAAATAATTATGTGTTTATACTTACATCGTTTTTTTTTTTTTTTCCACATGAAGTTAAAAGCTATAAGAACACCAGAACATTAAAATAACATTACAATACAATAACTTCGACGAAATTAGCATTCTTCCCGAACTGAATCAAGCTTTGGGTTGCGGTCAACAAAAATATTTTTCAACAACAAATGAGGAAGGGAAATGTGAAGGTAGAAAGGCTAGAGAAGCAGGAATTAATTTTAAGTGACTCGTTTGAAAGGAGAGAAAGTAGGTGACATAATTGAAGTAGTTAAATCAGTACGTGTAATTTTACTTGACATTAAATTGGAGGATGCATGTAATATAAACAGTGCATCAGGTTTATTTAAGGAATGGTACCGGATAGTACTCTTTTGTTACATTAGAACTTACTTCTTGTTTTTGTTACTTGTTGTTAGATATTCTATGCCCCGCTCCAGCAGCAGAAGATGCTCCGCAAGGCTTCCCTCAATATCATTTAATACTATAATCACTTCTAATGTTCATATTATCCATGTCATAACCAGCGAACAGATGTGTTTTCAATCTTTTCTTAAAAAAAATAACTGCAGTTATCACTAATCCGGACATTTCTTAAAAACGTCTTAAGAACCCCTCGAATCCTCCAAAGTATGCCAGGAAACAAGACCAGATTAATTAACATAAATAAGGGTGACTTGTTGCTTAATTTGGAATAGTTTGAAGGAATGAGTTGTTCCAGATTTAATTACAACCAACATTGTAGCCTGCTATCCCCTTAAAATGTCACTCAGTAAAGGCCTTCAATCAGTATAGGCCTACACTATATCTTTTTGGAATAGCAAGAAATAGAACAATTAATATATATTATTGCTGAGACGTGTGTGGTCGGGGTTAGAATGACACACTTCCACAGAAACACAATCAACAGACATTTTTATTACAGTGATTTTTAAGTAATATAAAACAGTAATATATTCATTTATGCCACCATTAGGCCTACTTGAGAATACATCATTAGATATAAACCCTAATTTTGCTTAGACAAATTTCAGTTGAGCATTCTAGAAACTACATGTGATTTTCTATAAATAATTGTCTATACATAATTTGTACCTATCCATACATAATTGATTTTCTATACATATTTTGCTATAGGCTACATGATTTTCAGCTTTTATATCAATGTTTGTTTTTCTGTTTGTAGTATTCAGTAGCCAACCCATTACTATTTAACATTATTTTAGTTAAATTAATACATATATAATGTATTTATTATATTACTGTAAAGTTTAAACCCTTGATATTATTATCTTAACATATTTATTAAACACAGACCCTGTAAATCACTTAATTAAGGGGGTATTTATTCTCTTCGTGGTAAATTGGAGAGCTTCTGATTCCTCCAAACTGCCAGGCAAAACAAATCACACCAGTGTTACTAATAAGGATATGTTGTTTTGTGATGTAGTTTGGAGGAATCAGAATAACACAAGCCTGGGAAAATGTTCAGTGATCTTCAATGAGGGAATTAGTGAAGATTTATGTTGTATATAGATAGAGTATTTACCTTCACCTCCAGCAATAATAATAATAGTGTACAGTCGCCAGCACTTTAAGTGATTCAGTTAATTAAGCAACAAAGTTCACTTTATGTGCTAGTGTATCGTGGATACTCCATCTCACACACATGAATTGTTTCGAGGTAAATAGTCTTAGTTGTGCTACATCTCTGAATATGTGTGAGCACCTGTACCACTCGGCAGTGCTGGCGAGTGTACAATATGTTAGCATTAATTGTGGTGTATAGTTGTCAGCACAAATAACTGGTACATTCAGCGATGTCAGTCCTCTTTTCCTGTACCAGTTTTAAGGACCCTGTGATCGTGAATGAAAATTGGAGGCTTCTGATTTCTCCTGACTATACCACAAAACAAGCCCCTTCCATATAGGTGGTGTTTCATGTCAATGTTTGAAGGGCTCGCTAACCTCCAATTTTCTGACCACATCACAGGGTTATAACGTCAAGGAGGTCCTTGCGTCATTACCCGGAGTGAACAGACTCTAGATTACACAGTAACAGTTTATTGGTAGATACAATGGAGTCACACAGAATATGAGAGTATGCTGGTGTGCCGTGCCATGCCGTAGGTGGGCTGTAGCTGCTGCAGGAGAGTTGCTTGGGGCTGGAGAGTGGAGTGAGCGAGGGGGTGATAGAGGTGAAGGTGGGGATGGTGGTAGGGGATTAGGGGGTTGAGGCATGAACGTGTGTTGGGGTTGTGGCCTTGTGGGGTGGGTAGGAGGGTGGTCTGTAGTGCAAGGATGTTGTGGCTGGGATAGGTGGGGTGGCAGGTAAGGGTTGTGTTTGGTATGTTGGAGCGTATGTGGGTGTAGGTGAATGTGGGGGTGTGGTGATGATCGCTGGCTTGACCCGTTCCCAGGACGTGACGTAAGGTTTTCCTGCTACCTGGATTGTAACTGTCGCATCCATCCTGGAGACAACGGGCTGAGGGCCAGTATATGGTTCTTGCAACGGCGTCCTGTGGGAGTCAGTACGCAGGAAGAGGTGTGTGGCTGTGTGTAGGCCAGGTGGTGTATAGGAAGTTCTAGTCGCGTTCTTTCTCGTAGGCGTTGGTAGGGATCTCGTGATGGCTGCTTTCAGGGTGGGGAGGAAGGAGAGGTTGGAGGTGTCCGTGCTTGGAGATGTGACTTGCTTGCCCGGGTAGGCGGAGATCTTCTCCAATAACGAGTTCTGCTGGTGAGTGGTGTAGATCCTCCTTCATGGTAGCACGGATGGTCAAGAGGATGAGAGGAAGGGCATCCGACCATTGGTTTGGCTGCAAGGCGCGAAAGGTGTCCTTCAGTCTCTTGTGCAGGTGTTCAACCATCCTGTTGCTGCTGGGGTGGTATGCCGCTGTCCTCTGCCTCTTGGTCCCGAGTAAGGTAAGCATTTCCTGCCACGCTCTTGATTCGAATTGTGTGCCCTGGTCCGTCACGATGACAGCTGGTGGTCCGAAGTTAGCAACCCATGTGTTGAGGAAGTGGCGAGCGGTACCTTTGGCAGTGATGTCAGCCATGGGCGTCGCGGTGCACCAACTTGTAGTTTGGTCCACGCAGGTGAGGAGGTAACGAGAACCCTGTGACGGTGGGAGTGGCCCGACAATATCTACATGCACTGTGGAACCTGCTGGTGGGTACTGGGAATTTGTGTAGGGGGGGGGGGTGTGGCACCCCACCTTCGCCCTCTGGCACAGCACACACGTGGCTACCCACTCCTTAATCTGCTTTCTCATACCAGTCCATACTGCCCTCTGGCTGATGAGGTGGAGAGTACCTGCAACACATGGGTGGCTCAAGGAGTGGAAGTGGTTAAATACTTTGTACCTGAAGGGAGCAGTGATATACGGGTACTGTGGATATGTGAAACAATGATTCAGTATAATAACATATATAACATATATAATAAAATATATTTCTCATGCCTCATACATGTAGCTTATGTAATGAGACAGGATACGTGATCTTGCAACGCCACATAACTCCTCCACATTTGGCAACATCGCTGCAGGCAGCCAGACCATGCGTCCCCTCAAGAGAGTCCCGGCGACCACTGACGAGAACACCCTACGTTCTCTGGTCCCTTATTCTGTAGTGCTTGACCTTGCATAATATATACAAGGAAAAGAACCAGACATCTTATTAAACCTAGAGTGAGTGATCACCTAACAACATGGCGCAGTGAGCAGCTGGTATCGCAAGGACAGTTCCTTCAAGCCAGCTATAGGGTTATGCCGGTCAGACCAACGGGACGCCATTATTGTGAGAGGTCAGAGTGGTACGAGACGACTTCAGCTTCGACTGGATTTACTTCAACTCCTCCTTACGTGTGTTAAGTGCCCAGTGAAGTGAAGTGTTAAGTGCGTGTGTAACAGTGAAGTGAAGTGTCAATATTTGGTGTTTTTATGTGCGTCTCCCTACGTATGGTGCGCTGGCTCCCTCATCCCACCACCACCAGCGGGAGCGTGAGACAGCACACCCTCCCATCATCATCTTTGTCGGGTGACTGAGGAGATAGAGTGACTGGCGAGAATTGGCAACTGGCGCCTCAGACCAGCAGGCCACCACCACCACCACACAGCACCGACGGTCTCCATGACAACGACTGTTACCAGACGCACGCACACACACACACACGCTCACACACACCGTTTGTACAGTAACTCGGTGTTATTAGTGGGAAACTTTTGGTGTTATTAATTCCTGGGTATAACACACTTCGGACTCCTACACCATGACAACTCCACTCGAAAATGTGGATTCCGACGAGCCCACACAAGTGACACAACCCAGGGCCATATTCCTAGTCCTTTCGCAATTGTGACGGCATGAGAGCGCCGCATTCGAAGTCGGCAGCATCTCCTACGCCTATACATAAAACATTGGAACGATGGTGATTGTTCGTGAGAAGCCCACCCCACAGAGCTACAAACCTAGAGCGCTTAACCCTGTGTTATTAGATAGGGGAGGAGTGTCACAAGTCGGTGGCCATTTTGAATAGCCCATTTTTATATTTAATTTATATTTAATCAGCCATTCACTGATATATAGGTTAAAGAAATACTTATTCATATATTGTGAGTCACTATAATGTAGTTAATATACCATATCATCAATAAAAGACCGAATAAATGAAATAATATCTTACCCTAGCATAAGCTACCAGCCTGGCGGGTTGGTAGCTTATGCTAGGGTAAGATATTATTTCATTTATTCGGTCTTTTATTGATGATATGGTATATTAACTACATTATAGTGACTCACAATATATGAATAAGTATTTCTTTAACCGATATATCAGTGAATGGCTGATTAAATATAAATTAAATATAAAAATGGGCTATTCAAAATGGCCGCCGATTTGTGACACGCCAGGGGGGGGGGGTGGCGAGCTCTAGGTTTGTAGCTCTGTGGCCCACCCATGGAGGTATAAAGGGGCCCACCCCCTTCTCATGGGTCGTCTATGCAAAAAGCACCATGAATAAAATGTCATAAGAAACAAATTATTTTGGTGTAGATATGAAAGTTATGTTAAGAAAACATGCAGAAAATATTGTACATTACAAAAACACCCCTCGTCCTGCCAAAAAGACACTTTGTTTTGACCGTTTTGAAGATGTTGTGTTACCTCCGAGAATGGGAGAAGAGCTTGTCAGTACCGCTTGTCCACAACATCCACGCCACTACAATTCAGAATTTATCATCGACTTTACGTCTACTTAGAAGGTTAGTATGAATGTTTAAGATATTTATTTACGTGTTATTAGCTTGCAGAAGTAAATTTTCTGTGATTTGCTACCTGTACGGTAGTCATGAACTTATGAAATGATGAAGCCAATATCACGTGTACAAAAATACTGTAAATGGTAGTTTTTTGGCATATTAATTTGATGTCCAGCTGAGTGTATGTGTAAATCTGGTGTTAACCTCCAAAACAGGCATTTATATTTCCCTCAAATACTCCCATCTAAAAGCCCAACAATTCCTAGTGCCATAATGACATGGGAGAAGAGAGTTTGGTATGAGCACATTCCATTATTAATTGTTGATTTGAATGGCCAACAGTACATTTTGACCACGTTTTATTTCCTTGAAAGAGGCTGAATGCACCAATTAAAGAGAGCAGGGCTTGATAGTTCAGGGAAGTTGGGTAATATTTCAGATGAGCCACAGAAATTATTTTTCCCACTTTTGGTACTTTTTCATGCATATTTTTACTTATTCTATTTATTGCTGCCCATAATATTGTGAGGAGATAACTTTATTTAAAGTTACTTGACCTGACCTAACATAATCAGGATTTATAAAGGTTCATTATATTCTAGTAGCTGGGAAGGTTTTTATTATAGAATTATGCAGACCTAACCTAACCTAATATCTAAATTAACATCACATGGGGAAGATTATTACCAAAATTATCCTTTATTCCCATTTTGCAGCATGGCTGATTATCGCCACCACATTCATGAACTAGAGGAGATAGCGGAATGGGAAGAGGTAAATGGAAGACGGACATGCAGGTTTGTTGAGAGAACAGATCCGTTTGCTCTGTACTCTGACAAAGAATTCCTGGAGAGGTACAGGCTTTCCAAAGTTTGTGTCCAAGATCTTCTGAGAAAATACAGGAGCAGCTGCCAACTTCCAATAACAGATGAGGTAGATATAATTTTAGTGAATAAAATTTGATTGGGTGTAAACTATGAAGGTGCATCTGGGGTGGTGACTGTAATGTTAAATATAATGTTAAACATGGTGATGTGGGAGTGAGATTAGTCACTGACCTGTTGAATATTATTATCATATGAGTGTTCCTTACCTAGTAACTGGCCAAAAGGCGTGATTGTGAGTGTATATAAAGGGAAACGAAATAATCTGAATTAAGGTATATAATTTATAGAGGCTGCCTTTAGGTGAATAAGGTTGACACATGAGTACCTATAAAAATAAGGCTTTTCAAAACAAAACTGAACTCCTCTAGCATAGTTTTTACCTATTCGCTCCAAATATTACAGGGGAAAGAGTACTATACAGAACCTATCTTGTAGTACAGTAATGGAACACAGTATTTAGTATGCTTAGTAGTGGGGTATCCATCTATTTTACAGTGTTAGTGAAGTTTGTGATTTATTTCCTCTACAGGTCTCCGAATTTCACCAGAACTTCAGGTGCTGGTTACCCTGAGGTATGTTGCCACTGGCAACTACCAGCTGACATTGGGGGACTGCACAGATATGTCACAGCCAAGTGTCAGCAAGATAGTGAAGAACGTATGCATAGCAATTGCATCACTTGCCCGAGAGTACATCAAGTTCCCTAATCCAGCCAATGAAGGAGAAATAATGCAGCAATTCTCTGACTTTGCAGGAATGCCAGGTGTCATTGGCTGGGGGGCAGGATGCAGAGATATACCGCTGCAGGAAGGAATACTTTTCTATTAATGTCATGGGTGTTTGTGATGCCTCCCTTAAATTCACTAATATAGCAGTAAACTGGCCAGGGAGTGCACATGATTCACAAATATTAAATGAGTCTAGACTTTGTGATGCACTAGAGGAAGGCAGGTACTGTGGCTTTTTGCTAGGTGACAGTGGATATGCTTGTCGGTCATACCTGCTAACGCCATACCTGACACCCCAAACAGAAAAAGAAGTTCGATATAATGCCGCACACGTGAAAACTAGAAATGTTATTGAAAGGGCTTTTGGGGTTTTAGAAAGACGTTTTGCTGTCTTGTCCATCCCAGTACGAACAAAGTTGAATAATACCAAGAATATCATTGTTGCGTATGCAGTGCTCCATAATATTACAATCCTAAACAGACTCCCATTGGGTGATGATGCTGAGGATATAATAGAGCCACCAGTTGTTCCTCAGGACATTAGGGAAGACCACAATCATCATGGTCATGCCCGTCGAGCAGGAATTGTGGATAGATTCTTTTAGATAAGTGAATAATTGCAAGTCAAGTTGCCTCTAAAAATTTGTTTACGTATATTTAACTACCTGGAGTAAGATGCTCCTCTACTTACTTTAAATTGCACAAATACAGAAATATAAAATAAATTATTGCACAAATCTCAGCTTAAAATATAGGCCATAAATATTCTTACTAATGTTATAGCTGTATTTTCTCCTGGTTCTTGTTATGTCCGATTCTTACTTTAAAATGCATAAATATGAAATGAATTATGGCAAAAATCTCAGTTTAACCTTAATAAATAGTTAATAAATATTCTCTCTAATGTTATAACTGTGTTTCTCTGTACTTATCTTTGACTCCAATATTTTGGCAACTCCATGAAAAAAGTTAATATATTTCAGAGAGACGTTCTCATCATACATAAAATATATAATTATATCCTGTTCTTACTTTAAATTGTATAAATATAAAATCAATTATTGCAAATAAGCTTTCCATTAAATATCAAAAGCTAAGTCATCTAAACATCATCCAAAGGGCCCATTGCATTATAAACGCTTTTAGCTTATGCAAGGACTGATGTGGTTACTGGTGAATTCATCTACTTCACATTTCACATACTTTATTAAATTCCTGGTAACTTTTGAGATTTTCTATTTTTTCTTTCATATACTCAATTTCAAGTGCATGCATTAATATGAAGCTGTATATATATACTTTGTGCTCAATGTATTTGGTTATAGTTTTGACCAATCCAAATAATAACTCTATGGTTTATTTGTATTTGTGTTTTTTGGACATTGAAAGGATATTGATAATTATTTATCCATGCAACAGTTTTATAGTCCCAATGACACAAAGGGTGTAACAGCAATAAATATTCTCTATAATGTTATAACTGTGTTTCTCTGTACTTGTTATCTTTGACTCCAATATTTTGGCAACTCCATGAAAAAAGTTAATATATTTCAGAGAGACATTCTCATCATACATAAAATATAAAATTATATCCTGTTCTTACTATAAATTGCATTAATATAAAATTAATTATGGCAAAAATATCACCTTAATAAATAGTCAATAAATATTCTCACTAATGTTATAACTATTTTATCATAGTTCTTGTTATCTTGGCAACTACATGGAAAAAGTTAATATATTAGATTAATACTGTACATCATACATAAAAGAATATAAAATTTTATCCTGTTCTTACTTTAAATTGCATTAATATAAAATTAATTATGGGTACCATGCTGCTTTGTTTACATACAGCAGTGCTACAAATATCCCTTTTTCAGTGATACGTGATCAAATAATGGATGTGTTGCATTTAATATTTACTATATATTCAGTACAATCCACTCATGTTGACAATTAGTCAGTAAGAGAGTAAAGCAGTACGGGATAAAAATAATTCCACTCTATTTACATTACAGTTTGTAACGATGCCTGCTTTCTTAGCGTATAAAACAGGCTGGCCATCGGTGATTCCATTGTTTTATTATTTATTTTACATCTAACTACATTTTTGGCCACTTTAGAAAGAAAATTATGCCGTGTACTTTTATATTAAGTGTTGAAAACATCAAGATAACTCTAATAAGACGGTATATTACATTTCATTCACTTCTTTCATCTCGTATCCCATACATTGGTACCCCTGCTGCTGGGGTTAGCGCCTCGCCTTTGCTACGCGCTACCAACACCACTTGGAATACGGGCAAGTGCGATCGCGACAACCATCATCACGGTAGTATTTACATCGTGGTCATCGCATTTGTGAAGGTCTAGGAATATGGCCCCCACACTTCTGGAGGAAGACAGCGATTTCACCCCGAGCCCCGTGGGGGAATCGCCCCGTCGCCCCGGCCCCTCTTACACAGCGTCACAACTCACGCCTTACTACACTGGACCTCCTGCTAGTTCCGAAGTCTTGCATCTCCTACGCTACTTCGAGGATACGAGGAGGCAGGAAGAGGCTGAGAGAAGAAGGGAAGATGCAGAGAGAAGAAGGGAAGAGCAAGAGAGAAGAGAAGACAACGGGCGGCTCCTTACGCTATTTACAGCCATGTCAACTCGTCACACAGATGTCACACCACAGAGTAATGTACAGTCTGTCTCACCGCCACCTACCCCTTCGTCAGGAGCAAATAAAGGACACCCACGGAATCTCAACCCTACGGCTCCCACATTTACTCCTGTCCCGACAAGTACATCTGCAACTTCACAACAGGCAGCACCAAGGCCTACTGCAGGAACAGTATCACCTTCTCTCGCAAAACCTGTTACTCAGAGCCCACCCACACTTCAAGCCGACACTTCCTTTCATGTTTTTCGACAGTGGCGTCGTCTGTGGCAAGATTTTTCGACCATGATTGACCTGCAGAAAATGTCTCAAGATAAACAACACATCCAACTATGAATGTCAATATCACTGGATGTGCAAAGGGTTCTTGAACATACCTTAGGTATTCCACCTAACACATCACTCACAGTAGATGAGGTACTGGACAACCTACACGCATACTTCAAAGGCCAACGGAATGAAGCCATACGAAGACGGGAATTGCTTTGTTTTAAGCAGGCACAGGGTGAGATATTTGGGGACTACCATGTACGTCTCAAGAATTTGTCTGAAGAAGTGGACCTCTGTTCAGGTAATCCTGTAACCTGTGCAGAGACTCAGCTCAAAATGGTGATGTTAATGGGCATCAGAGATGAAGATTTAGTACAATGCCTAATCTCTCTCGACCCGGGGGCCTCCCTGCAAGACTTTGTGACCTGTTGCCGGTCTCATGAGGCCGCCCGCAACGCAGCATCCGCCATCCACGGAACACCCAGCCAGATGTGCACAATCTCTACATACAAGAAGCAGAAAAAGCAGGAGAAAACACACACACACAACCTCAGAAACATAACTCGGGTTTCCAGTCTCCAACTTCTGCCCCCGTCAACCAGTGCAAGTACTGTAGGCACCGCCACAGCGCAGGCAAGTGCCCTGCCATTGGAGCGACCTGCCATAACTGTGGGCGTAAGGGTCACTGGGCCAAAGCAGAGAAGTGCCCAGCCAGAGAAGCCCAATGTCGTTCCTGCAGGAAGATTGGTCACTACGACAAGTATTGCCGGTCAAAGAGCAGCGAGGTTACAACCCCTGACTCTTACCAGCCATCACCACGCAAGATTCAGGCTTGCATAAGTGCAGACAACACGACTCCTTCCGACACTCCTACTCCTGTCTGTGTACACGTCACGTACGGCAAGACTACTTCACGTCTTCACATGCTACCCGACACAGGCGCGCGGACATCACGATCATCGGAGAGAAGCACATGTCCACATTACAAGTATTTAGGAGCAGCCTCCAACCTCTACCTTCCAACACTGTTCTCACAGCTGACGGGTCGGAGATGTCACCTGCCCTAGGATACTTCCAGGCACAGCAAGGATACAGGTGCACAAGGGTGTCCCAACCCCTCTGCTATTGTACAGTCACTGCAAGGAGTTGAACATCATACCACAGGAGTTCCCCAAGCCTATTGTGCAGGTCCAGCACATCAACAGGTGTACAGAGACACCTCTTTGTAACATCACATCACCTTTAGAGGCAAGGAAGTACCTCTTACGTACGTTTAAGGATGTGTTGGTATCCAAAGAAGACTTGAAGACTGCCCCACTCAAGCCGATGTCAGGTGCCCCCATGCGGATACACCTTAAGGAGGGTGCGGTCCCCTTTGCCATTTACACACCGAGACAGATTCCCCTGGCATACCGGTAGCAAGTCAAGGAGGAACTCGACAGTATGGTACAACGAGGGATTATTAAACCTGCCAGAGAGGAACCGACGGAATGGTGTCATCCTTTGGTCGTCGTTCCTAAGAATAACGGTGTGAGGATCACAGTGGATTTGACGAAACTGAATTGTCAGGTTTCCCGACAACCTCACCCTGCACCAACTCCAATCGCATCTGTCCGTAGTGTTAGCCCTTCTTCACGCTACTTCACAACAGCAGACACGCTGCATGGATACTGGCAACTGGAATTAGCAGAGGGGGATCAACACCTCACAACATTCATTACGCCATACGGACGTTTCATGCACTGCAGAGGCCCCATGGGATTCTCCGCCACGGGTGATGCATACTGCCTCAGAGGTGACATGACGCTCCAGGGCATCGAGAACTGCATTAAGGTGGTTGACGACATCCTTCTTCACGACCAGGACCTCCAGACACACCTCAAGAGAGTGTACCAGATGCTCATGAGATGTCGGGACCACGGTATTACTCTCAACAGGGACAAGTTCAAGGTTGCTGAACCATCAGTGAACTTTTGTGGATACAGCCTGTCCTCAGCGGGTATCACAGCAGACGAAGAGAGAGTCGGCTATACAGGAGTTTCCCACTCCCACCAACATAACAGATCTCCGCTCCTTCATGGGTTTGGTGAGTCAGCTGACAGAATTCGCCACAGGCATCGCAGCTGCTGCCCAACCCCTGCACCCCCTAATGAGTCCGAAGCGTGCCTTCATCTGGACTGAGGACCACAATGAGGCATTTCAACGGGTTAAGTCGAGGCTACTCCAACCTCCAGTGCTGTCATATTTTGACCCAGCCTTACCAGTCATCCTTCAGACAGATGCATCGAGGCTCAATGGTTTAGGCTATGCCATGCTACAAGACCATGGTCAGGGACAGATGTGTCTCGTGCAATGTGGCTCAAGGTTTCTCACAGATGCTGAAACGCGATACGCCACGATTGAACTAGAACTTCTAGCAGCTGTTTGGGCCATGTCTAAGTGTAGGCTTTACCTTGCAGGCCTACCACACTTCACATTGTTGACGGATCATCGTCCTTTGATCCCCATCCTCAACAACTACACACTAGATGCTGTCGAAAACCCACGTCTTCAAAGCCTGAAAGAAAAGGTATCACCCTACATCTTTTCAGCATTGTGGCGTGCAGGGAAGAACCTCTCCATACCTGATGCCCTCTCACGTGCACCAGTGAGTCACCCTACGCCCGAAGACGAGATGATGTGTGTCGAAGCAGCGACGTACCTGAGATGTGTAGTAACTAACACTGCCATCAACCCAGAAGACACTCTACAGTCAGCACATCAAGACAACGACAGGATCCTTCAAGACATCAGAGAATCAGCCAGAGAAGACTCAGAGTATGCCCACCTCCTGCAATACATAACATCCGGCTTTCCAAGTAACCGCTATGAATTGCACAAGACGGTACTTCCTTACTGGAAGCTTCGTGACAGCCTGTATGCAGACGGGGTGCTGGTCCTCTATGGTCAACAGATAGTGGTCCCTGCTGCCCACCGACGCCGCATCCTTAGTAGACTACATGACAGCCACCGAGGGATCGAGGCAACAAAGCAACGGGCACGGAAGACTGTATTCTGGCCTGGCATCGAAGCTGACATTGCAAACACTGTGCAAGCGTGTGAGGCATGTCAGATCATGCAGCCCAACCAACAACAAGAACCATTACTCAGTGAGGAAGCCCCTTCCAGGCCATTCGAGTCCGTTTCGGCAGATTACTTCAGTCGCCGGAAAGTCATTCCTGGTGATAGCAGACCGACTCTCTGGATGGCCAGTAGTTGTCCCCTGTGGTAAAGACACTACTGCTTCACACACTGCACGGATGTTCTGCCTATACTTCAGGGACGTTGGTATTCCACTCTGTCTGAGGACCGACGGCGGACCCCAGTTCACCAGCTCTGAGTTCCAGAACTTCCTACAACACTGGGGCGTTCACCATGTGGTGTCTTCGCCACACTACCCCCAGTCCAATGGCCATGCCGAGTTGGCTGTCAAGTCAGTCAAGTACTTGATAATGAAGACAGCCCCAACAGGAAATATCGACACGGAGGAGTTTGACAGGGGTCTTCTTGAACTCCGTAACACCCCTAACTTCGCCGGAAGGTCCCCTGCACAGGTGTTGTACGGCCACCCACTCCGCTCGTGTGTCCCTACCCACCCTACATCATTCTCCAAAGAGTGGCAGGACAGCACAGAGGAGTGTGACCGACGAGCTGCCGCCCGTGCTGAGCAAGCCAAGGCTCGGTATGACAAACATGCACCCCACTTCCCAGGCTAAGTGTCGGTGATAACGTTCGCATCCAGAACCCGACGACTCACCGCTGGGACAAGGTTGGGATTGTGATGGGCAGCGGCAGGACCCCCAGAGACTATGAGGTCAGGCTACCTAGTGGTAGTGTTTGGTGGCGCAACAGGCGATTCCTACGTCCCATACTAGACCCCAGTGTTGACCCCCTCCCTAATGTCCCTGTGGTCCCTTGCTTTGATGAAACTACC
Organism: Petrolisthes cinctipes; assembly: GCA_033782935.1. Taxonomy (NCBI): domain Eukaryota; kingdom Metazoa; phylum Arthropoda; class Malacostraca; order Decapoda; family Porcellanidae; genus Petrolisthes; species Petrolisthes cinctipes. Next base: position 48,277 of record JAWQEG010000190.1, read on the forward strand.
CCAGTAGCTACTTCCTCCAATGTCCCACATCGTTCGGAAAGGCTAAAAAACGCCGCTCGAGACTCCGCTACGAGTGTGAGGGGGGAGGGAGGTGTAGATATGTGAAACAATGACTCAGTATAATAACATATATAACATATAATAACATATATTTCTCATGCCTCATACATGTAGCTTATGTAATGAGACAGGATACGTAATCTGGCAACGCCACATAACTCCGCCACATTTGGCAACATCGCTGCAGGCAGCCAGACCACGCGTCCCCTCGAGAGAGTCCCGGCGACCACTGACGAGAACATCCTACGTTCTCTTGTCCCTTATTCTGTAGTGCTTGACCTTGCATAATATATACCAGGAAAAGAACCAGACATCTTATTAAACCTAGAGTGAGTGATCACCTAACAACAGGTACCGCACGAGGTGTCACTCCACCTAGCCGCATGCCTGTGTCGCCATTAAGGAGTTCGTTGAGGTGATCATCTGATGCCTGCGCTGCTGCAATGGCTGAGAAGTCTAGGAGCCGCATCTGTTAAATAGTGAACACATTGGGAATAACAGGGGGTGCCCTGGAAAGGGCGTCAGCTACGGTATTATCCTCACATTCTGAGATGAATGCAAGGTGACGTGATACCCTTGGAAACCAGTTTGTCCCTAGTTGTTGCATCGCGGTTGTGAGTGGCTTGTGGTCTGTCCGGATGTGAAAACTCCTTCCTTCCAAGAAATGACGGAAATGCTTGACAGAGTCGTAGATAGCAACTAGTTCCCTATCGAAAGCACTGTATTTCTGCTGTGGTAGCTCCAGGTGCTTGCTGTAGAAGGCGATGGGGTTCAGTATACCATCAACTTCTTGCTGTAGACCACCCCAATAGCGTCGTTGGATGCGTCGGTGTAGATTAAAGTGGAGGCGTGTGGTGTGGGGTAGGCGAGGAGGGTGGTGTCGGCCAGGCATTGTTTGACATCTTGGAATGCGTTGGTGCCCGAAGTCGTCCACGTGAGCTTCTTCTGTGACGTCTTTAGGCCTTTGAGTAAGTCGTGGAGTGGGTCGATGGCAGAGGCGGCGTGAGGGATAAATCGGTGGTAATAATTGACCACACCTAAGAATTCCTGAAGCTTCCTGGCCGTGGTGGGTAGTGGGAAGTCTCTAACTGCTTCCACCTTCTGCGGTAGAAGGGTAATACCGTTGGGGGTAACCCTGTGTCCGAGGAAGTCCAGACTCTCTACTGTAGGAGACACTTGGAGGGGTGTATCTTGAGGCCGTACTGCTGCAGGCGACGAGGATATCATCGATGTAGACAACGGTGTAATCTAATCCTCGCAGCACCTTGTCCATGAACCTCTGGGGGCAGATGCATGAAAGACCTTAGCGGCCGTTAAGTTATCTTAGCCGCCATTTTTGCCCTTAACTCACTAAGGTGGTATGCACGAAACACCTTAGCGGCAATTGTGGAGGCCATCTTTAACCTTCCAGCTAAGGGTGGTCGAGAGCACCCTTTAGACGACCGTAGGATTGAGTAGTGGAGCGTTGTGCTGCCGACCTGCCCAAATTATCGTACAGTAATGCCAAAATTATGGTACGCTGTGCACATCAATTATGATATTATTGTACTGCTGTGCTAATCTTTACTAATAAGCACATTTTTAATAACCAAGTTATACTATAAAAGACAGAAAAATCACATACATAGGTTATAAATGCTTTTATTTGTTATTATTTTTAAATTATATCCTTGAATAGATGCTCTTTTCTCACCATAATTATTTATTTTATATGTTCCGACACTGTATTGGTCTACTACAACTACCACCATTGTCCTACCACAACAACAAACATTACACAGGGAATGGTAAGTTTGGAAAATCATCTAAACGGGAATCTTCACAACCACATTCACTACTACCACAACTACAACCTTCACATAAATAGAGAAGAAAAGTAGACAGTAAGAGAGGAATTAAGGTGGTCAGAAATCTCGGCATACTCTGCTTGTAATAGCTAGGCGCGCTTAGTAGGAGGCTCTTCTACCATATTAAGTTATTAAATGCCAAAATAAACACTTCTATACTCAAGAAGTCTCACACAATCTTCCCCTCCCACTCGGCTGGCACTCGCGCAATGAAAATGAGTCATTTGTTTGTTTTCTGTGATAAGCTGTCATCCCAACTGACTTCTGATTGGCTTATATTGCCTAACTTGTCTATGAAGCTGCCCTCTCATTGGCCCAGAGAATGTCAGCTGGTGGTCCATAGTCGGAAGGGAATGGAACAAAACAAACATGGCCGACTGCTAAGATCACCTAAGGGAACACTAAGGTTGATGTTAAGGCCAATAGAGCATACAACCATAGCAGCAACCTTACCATCCCCTTAGTGAAACTGCCTAAGGTTACCTTAACGGTCACTCCGCTAAGGTCTTATAAAAATATGTTAGGTGGATTCATGTATGAACTTCATATTTATTTTATTGTCACAAATATTATTATTCTATTTTATTCATGTATTTATTTTTGTGAGCCTGCGACGCAGTTTGGAGGAATTCGGGACCCGTAATTTGAAGAACCAGGGTTTAAAGAAGTGCATACTGCATTAACGTAAGTGGATATAGAAGAGAAGAAATGTGATGATTTGAGGCGAGGGAGAGGGGAAAGAGGGTAAGAAAAATGAAGGCGAATAGTTGAAAAGTAAAAACAAACAAATATAATTAGAATATCTGTTACATTATGTCCTTTAAATAAAGGCACTGTCTTTTGTTCACCATCGTAGTGGGATAGACTACTGAATATATATTATCCTTTGGATATTAGACGCCTATCCCTGGATTCCTTTTATCCCTCGTGCTTACCCCGTAGGGGAGTATTGCCTGTAATGATGGGGGCAATACTTTAAGGGTTTTGGCGCCCCTTCGGCCCCAGACACTAGCTTACATTTCTTCAACTGTCCCTCCTTTCTTCCTATTTCCTTCTTGCTTGCTGTCACACCTCTCTGTCACCTTTTCCTGGTGCTATTTGACCTCGCTGTTGCGCCACCTAATATCAATCAAATCCCTCGTGCTTGTAGTCCACCCTATTTATCACCTCCCAAGCCCAGCTGCTTTTTTTTTTTTTTTTTTTTTTTTTTTGGCAGAAGACGGTTTAATTTTCTACTTTTTTTAATAATCATATTTGTCAACAAATTCATTAAGCTATTTACCAGGATTTTTTCTTCTAAACATGCATTTCCTTAAAAATAATCAATGTTAAACTTGAATAGGCGCCGCTATATGGCGTTTTCAATAAACTTGGTCTAATTTTATGCATAGGCTATATATATTACAGTATCTCTCAAGTAACTGGCAACCTTACACATCCTCCCTACTGTCTTATCCCTCTCTCGCTTGACCTTCCCTCCTTTCTTACCGTTTATCTTTTCTTTCTCATATTTTTAACCTTCTCATTCGTTCTTAAAAAGTTTTAATGACATAGGCCTTTCTCCCTTATCACTTATAGTCCAATTATATGATTCGAAAAAGTGCGGCTGAGATTATGTTGTTGATCGTATTTTGGTTCTCAATATGTAGAGGTTGATTGATTGATTGATATTAGGCGCCGCTACAGCGAGGTCATATAGCGCCAGAAAACGGTAATAGAGAGGTGAGACAGCAAGCAGGAAGGAAATAGAAAGAAAAGAGGGATAGTTGAAGAACTAAAAGCTAGTGGCTGGGGCCGAAGGGGCGCCAAGACCCTTAAAGTATTGCCCACATATTCCTTGGCCATGGGAGTGGGTATATATGTAGCTGCTACATGGGTCACTTAATTGCTGGCCACTGTACATTCTTACACTCTAGAATTACAGGAAACAGATTACATTATAGTACAATATATTAACATGAACTGTGACAATGTCAAGTACAAATTTGCACTCTTGAAGTACACTACTGTATATGTCTGTAATTTTCATGTACAGTCGTGGTCATAAATAATCATCCGTATAGGGGTAACTCACGTAAGAGTTTGACAGCTTCCTTCTGTTCCTTAGCTGATAAAATTTCCAATAAATAGGTTAAATACCATCTTTTAATTTACTACAAGCAGCTACAGGGTAAAGTCGGGGGTATAATATTCATGGTTTATAAATATCAGGAAAGATTATCAGTCCAGTAAAGCAAACCCCAAGATTATAAAGAGATGACGAAAGATTGTACATTTACAGTATATATGCCTTTTGTTGTTGTTGTTGTTGTTGTTGTTGTGTGTGTCAGTTAAGAAGAGAATTTGTCGTCTTTGTGTTTGTCTGTTTATCCTATTTCCGGCTCCGAAAGTTATCCTACACGTGAATATTTATCGAAATCTTTATAATCCAGTGTCGTGATAATTGGTGACGTGGTGTGCATGGCTGGGTGGTGACGTGTGTGTGTGTGTCTGTGTGTTTAAGAGTTGACTAGTTGTGTATATAAAAAACTGAGAGTATCTGTCAACGCTTGCAGTGTGTGTGTGTGTGTGATGGTGACGTGTGTGTGTGTGTGTGTGTAACCAATCGTATATCTTTCAACACTTGCATTAGGGAGTTGGTCGGAGAAGGGGTGAGAACGAGTGGCTTGGCGTGTGTTGTTATATGCTTTCCTTGCAGTGAGGGTTACCTGGAGAGAAAGTTCAGAAAAACAATGTCCACTGTAATAGCCATCGACACAAGTGAGTGATGCAACTTTGAGGCGAATAGAGAGGAGAAGTTGTAGTGAATTAGTGAGAGAGAGAGTCGTTTGGATTCCACCCTGTCCAGGATTAGGGGAGTGTTGTGTTGTGTTGTGTGTCCAGCAATTCCATCATTGACCAGCTGACGCAGAGACGAGCGGATGGTGCATTAGCGTGGCCATGGACGGAACTTCCAACCCACAACTTCACACCACAGGAAACACAAGAGTGTATATGTGTGTGTGTGTGTGTGTGTGTGTGTGAGAGAGTGTGTGTGTCCATTTTTATACTTTCATCGTTCTCTCCACAATGCCTATCCACCTTTTTTTTTTTTCAATTCTCTTTCGCTTTTCTTTACCAATTTTCTCTCTTCACTCCCAATTCTCTTTCTCTTCTCTTTCCCAGTTCTCTCTCTCTTTTCTTTACCAATTCTCTATCTTTTCTCTTTTCTTTACCAATTCTTTCTCTCTTCCTCTTTTCATTCCTAATTCTCTCTCTCTTTTCTTTACTAATTCTCTATCTTTTCTCTTTTCTGTACCAATTTCTTTCTTCCTCTTTTCATTCCCAATTCTCTCTCTCTTTTCTCTTTTCTTTACCAATTCTCTCTCTCTCTTCCTCTTTTCTTTCCCAAGTCTCTCTCTCTTTTCTCTCCCAATGTTCTCTCTCTTTTTGCGTCTCTCGATTCCTTCTTTTCTCCCTACGTTCAGCCTCCTTTCCCCTTCCTCTTCCTTCTCCCTTTCCCTTCCTTCATTCCCTTCTTTCCTTTCCCCTTCCATCACCCCCTTCCCCTTCCTTCCTTTTCCCTCCCCCCCTTCCTTCTTCCTTTCCCCTTCCTTCCAATCCCCTTATTCTCCCCGTATCCCTGCCTGTTCTGTCTCCCCCCCCCCCACAAGCAGGTGTTATAGCAGGTGTAAGTGCAACAAGAAAGGAGACCTGAGTGAATGTGGTAATTGGAGGGGAATCACTTTGTCACCGATAGCCTTGAAAGTGTTTAGTAGAGTGTTGTTAAATAGGCTGGAGCCAGTGGTTGATGATATACTTAGGAACGAGCAGGCCGGATTTAGAAAGGGACGTGGTTGTAATGATCAAATTTTTATTATTAGGCATTTAATGCAACAAGTAAATGAAATGAGAGTTCCGTTGAGCTTTTGCTTTGTTGACTTCGAAAAAGCATTTGATAGTGTTTCGAGAGGGACTATGGGGAAGATTATGAGGCTTTATGGAATACCGGAGGAGTTTGTGAAGGTCGTTACGAACATGCATGATGGCACATTTTGTAAAGTGATGGTTGATGGTTGTATGAGTGATCCGTTTGAAGTCAAGTCAGGTGTGATTCAGGGTGGCATCTTTTCACCTTTGTTGTTCGTATTGGTCATAGATTACGTAATGAAAAGGGTTGGTACAGAAACTGGTGCAGGTATACTCTGGGGAGAGAATGGGAAGCTCTTGGACCTGGATTATGCAGATGATATAGTTTTGATGTGTGATGGACCGGAGGAGATGCAGAGGGTGTTGGATTGTTTAGTGAGAGAGGGCTTAAGGGTGGGTTTGGTTATTAATTGTGGAAAAACTGAAATTATTAATATGAACATGGAAAATGCACAGGACTGTATGATTGGAGGTGTGGTGGTAAAGCAGGTTGAAACGTTTAAATATTTGGGTACCTGTTTAACGAAGGATGGTTCTTTGACCTTAGAATACGAAGAAAGGTTAAGAAAGGCAAATCAGGCAATGGGAATGCTTAAAACTGTTTGGAAGAATAAACAAATTTCTGTGCATACAAAAATCAAAATTTATAAAGTAATGGTTAGGAGTATACTAACCTACGGTCACGAATCATGGTACAGTACAGCGAATATGGACCGTAAATTCTTGGTGTTTGAAAATAAGGTACTTAGAAGAATATTAGGAATTAAGTGGTGGGATAGGATATCGAATAGCAGAATTAGAGAAATAACAGGGGTGCAGCCAGTTTATGAATATGTTAGGATGTCACGTTGGAAGTGGTTAGGTCATGTGTATAGAAGACATGGGATAGTACGAGATACACTAGGGTGGGTAGCAAATGGTACAAGAAGAAGAGGAAGGCCGAGGGAGACGTGGATGAGAACAATGAGGCGGGAAGCGGGAGATGAATGTTGGGGAGATTTGGAGGAGTTAGCTCAGGATAAGGTGTGGTGGCTATCTATCTATCTATCTATAGCTCTGACGCCTCGTTCCCTCCGGGAACTCACCCCAAGGGGGTGGCCACGGCAGAAGTGTCTCCAGTTCTCCCTGTTCCAACACTCCCTCCTTACTTGGTCCATCCCTACTCTACCCCTCACGTTTCTCTCCTTTACATACTCTTCCACTCTGTTCTGCCATCTAACCGGAGGTCTACCTCTCACACCAGGTCCCACAACTTCACTTCCATACACCTTCTTTACAAATTCCTCGCCTTGCATTCTCTCCACATGTCCAAACCATCTCAATGTTGTGGCACGAGTTCATTGAGGCCCTATGCATCCCCGTGGGTGCTACAGGAAATGATTGATTGATTGATTGAAGTGCAACACACACACACACTGTCGTTGCCACATCTGCCACGTCATGTGCGGTATGCTTCCCAGTATCGTACTTCTGTATTGTGTGTGTGTGTGTGTGTGATTCTATATTAAGATGGTGTGTGTGATTCTATATTAAGATGGTGTGTGTGTGTGAGTGAAAGGTGTCATTATGCAGGTGTGTCTTCGTATTCAATAGTGTGTGTGTGTGTGGGGGGGGGGGCAGTATACCGTTGTGTTATTGTGTTGTGTAGTGTATGTAGGGGTGGAAAGGGAATTATGGCCGCGACTGTACATGCATGTCATTTTCCCTGTCTTGTCCCATTATTATTATTATATATTTTTTTTTTATATATATATATATATATATAATAATCATACATTTAAGACTTTTTTTTTCTAGTCTTCTGAATGTTATTATTATTATGATTGTTTTTGTATCATGGTAATATTTACGCTGGCTAGGCAAACAATTCTGTGGTGAACTTGGCAACCCTCAGGCAACAAGTGTACATGAGTTTACAGATTGTCAGAAATGCAACCGTTGTGTTATCTCACTTCTTATCCAGAACGAGGTAGGTAAAATGTGTGTGTGTGTGTGTCCTTATATAGTAAACATTTATCGCTATTGTTTGTTGCCATCCCTGTTTTAAATTAAACTTAATTCCGTTTGTCATCGCCGTTTTAATCTCACTTCTGTTCCACCGTTTTTCATCCCTGTACAAATGTCACTTTTGTTCCAACTTATTCCCGGTTTTAATGACACTTCTGTTCTACCATTATTTTTGCTACTACTGCTACTACTACTACTACTACTATAGGCCAGTAGATAACAGATATCTACTACATACATCATATTCATTCGTATCTAATCGAAGGTAGTGTTCCAGAGTTGACCAGTTGTTGTTTAAAATATTGAGAGAGACTGCAGGAGTTTACAGTATAATTCACGCATTAAAATTTCACACAAAGCCTGCAGGTGTGTGTGTGTGTGTGTGTGTGTGAGAGAGAGCACTATAGTGGTCAAATCCCCCTCAGATTTGGGGTCGGGTCCCTAAGGAGAGGCCAGGTCAGGCCGGTTGGGTGAGGTGAGGTGAGGTGTGGCCTGTCTGTCATCAAGACACACCTTGTCCCTCCCTCCCCTTTCCGTTCCCGGGTCCTGTCAGCTACTTATTTTCTTTTCATGTTTCATTCAACTCTGTACTGCAGAAGAGGGAGGTAGTTGCCTCCGAAACGTCCAGAATAAATACTTTCTCTCTATAAAAAAGTGGGTTTTTCTCAGCATGTGTGTGTGAAGTGAACGGTGAGGGTAAAGTCGGGGGTATAACATTCATGGTTTATAAATATCAGGAAAGATTATGAGTGCAGTAAAGCAAACCCCAAGATTATAAAGAGACGACGAAAGATTGTACATTTACAGTATATGTATATGCCTCTTGTTGTTGTTGTGTGTGTCAGTTAAGAAGAGAATTTGTCGTCTTTGTGTTTGTCTGTTTATCCTATTTCCGGCTCCGAAAGTTATCCTACACGTGAATATTTATCGAAATCTTTATAATCCAGTGTCGTGATAATTGGTGACGTGGTGTGCATGGCTGGGTGGTGACGTGGTGCGTGTGTGTTGCACTAGTAATTCTATATTTAGATGGTGTGTGTGTGAGTGAAAGGTGTCATTATGCAGGTGTTTCTTCGTATTCAATAGTGTGTGGGGGGGGGGGCAGTATACCGTTGTGTTATTGTGTTGTGTAGTGTGTGTGTGGGGGGGGGCAGTATACCGTTGTGTTATTGTGTTGTGTAGTGTGTGTGTGGGTGGGGGGCAGTATACCGTTGTGTTATTGTGTTGTGTAGTGTGTGGGGGGGGGGCAGTATACCGTTGTGTTATTGTGTTGTGTAGTGTGTGTGTGGGGGGGGGGGCAGTATACCGTTGTGTTATTGTGTTGTGTAGTGTGTGTGTGGGTGGGGGCAGTATACCGTTGTGTTATTGTGTTGTGTAGTGTGTGTGTGGGGGGGGGCAGTATACAGTTGTGTTTTCTTAGTGTGTGGTAGTACTTTAGTGCGGTTGTTAATTCATTTATAGTTAGTACTGTACTGTAGGTATGTGTGTGTTAGTGTTACCATACATTCAACAGGAGATTCTATAATAATTTAAGGACCCTGTGATCGTGTATGAACATTAGTGGAGGCTTTTGATCCCTCCTATATAACTATGCCACGAAACAAGCTCCTTCCATATAGGTGTGTGTTTCGTGACAATATTGGAAGGACGCATATACCTCCAATTTTCTGACTTCATCACAGGGTCCCTTAATTAACATGCAAATACACCAGTACCCAGAATCATAACATTGACTTACTAAACACATACACACAGTCAGAGTAAGACAATTATACTGCTTTGGTTTTTACCAGGTGTGAGAAGCTTTAAGTGGCCCTGTGATGTAGTCAGAATATTGGAGGTAAACGAGTCCTTCAAATATTGCCACGAAACACCAACTGTATAGAAGGAGCTTGTTTCGTGGCCTAATCAGGAGGAATCAGAAGCCTTCAATTTTTATACACAATCATAGGGTCCTTAAAACGGTTCTTGTACCGACTCGGTCACATGATACAGCACACTTTCAACGGGGCACCAAACACAACTTAATGTATATATGTACAGTCGTGGTGAATAATAATCATCATCCACATTAGGGGGTCTAGTGATATAGTTTGATAGCTTTCGTCTGTTTATTAGTTGAGAAATTTTTCAATAAAATATAGGTTACGTACCATCTTCTATTTTATACTACAAGCAGCTACTCACTCACTATTCAAAACGACAACATCATAATAATTATGAGAACGTTAAAAAAAAAAGTCCGCAATTTGTTAAAAGTTATCCATATGTATATTGAAACTTTGTATGTATAGGCCTATGTATAAAGCTCACTACACCATGGGAAAAGATGTATAATGCAAAATGATTGGATCCTGTTTTTTGCACACTTATATATAAGTAGATGGGGTGGTGGGAGGGTGGGGGGTACAGTCAGAGGTGGATGGGAATGGCAGTGCACTTGTGGACTTGTGTGTGGGGAGGAGGTTGATGGTTGCCAACACCTTCTTCCAGCACAAGGGGATACACAGGTACACATGGAGAGTGGAATGGAGGAGAGATGGTGAGGTAGTAGAACGGAAGGAGCTGATTGATTGTGTGTGTGTGGATGAACGGGTGAGGAAATCGGTGGTAGATGCGAGAGTATACAGAGGGATTGGGGGAGGGGTGTTCTCAAGTTATAGGTCCCGCAGAGGGCCGCTCCTGGGCAGCATAATATGCGGGGGATTTAGGGATCCAGGGGAGGATTAGGATGAGGGTGGATTGGGTCAGGGACTGTGGGTTGAGGATTAGGATTGGGGAGGTAATGATTGGTGATGCTATTTCTAAACGTGTCAAGAGTGGGGCTATTAACTACGTGAGATGGGAGATGATTCCACTCTTGGATGCTGCGGGGAAAGAATGAGTGCCTAAATATATCAGTGCTTGTCTGGTATGTATGGTATTTTAAGTTGTGGTTGCCTCTAGTGGATCGTATACTTGTATGGTGTAGATATGTGTCTTTGTCTATGTCAACTAACTTGTTTGTGATTTTGTATATAATCTGTTGTCTGTGTATCCGTCTTCATGTTGCCAATGGGTCTAGTTTTGTGTCTTGTTTAAGCAAAGTGACTGATGTAGTGTGTCTGTAATCACGTCTGGCCCTTCTCGCAGTTTTGTTTTGTATGGGTGTCGGACCACTATGTTGTGGTAGTAAGGTTGAAGGCACAAATGAAGTGGATGAAGAGAGCGAGAGGGAGGAGGAGTGAGGATGAGGGTGGAGAGATTGCAGGAGGAGGAATATAGAGAGGAGTTTAGGAGAATAGTAGAGAGACATTTAGGAAGGTTTGACCTGGAACAGATGGAAGACGTGGATGAGGCGAGTAGAGTGTTTAAAGAGGAAATGTGTGGTGCGTGTGAGAGGTGTGTGGGATGAAGAGAAAGGGGAGAGGAGTGAAAGGAATAGCATTGTGGAATGAGGAGGTGAAAAGAGTAATTGAAGAGAAAAAGAAAGCATACAGAGAGTGGCTGGGTAGCAGAGGAAATGGAGAGGTGGAGGGACAGAAAAGAGAGCTGTATGTGGAGAAAAAGAGAGTGGTGAGTAAGAGAAGAGTTGTTGTTGTTGTTGTTGTTGTTGAAGTTCCTCAAGCTGTCTGGCCGAACAGCCCTGAGCTCTTGAGGAAGGCTATGGCTTGAACCGGGCTTTCCCACAGTGCCCTCAGTGAGTGTATCTCGTGTTGTTGACGAGTGTCGTTGTGTGCGTTGCAGTCTTCCATGATGTGTTTAATAGAATGGGGTGCTGTGTTGCATCCTGGGCAGGTATCTGTGATGGCTCCATCTAGTTTCTTTTGGTATGTCAGAAGAGCCGGATGATGGCCGCTTCTCAACATGGCCAGGTGGACTGATGGGTGAGGGAGGATGAGGAATTTGGAAGGAATTTAAGTGAGAAGTGGAGAGAGTGCAAGAAAATGTTCTGGAAGAAAGTTAAGAAAGCGAGGAAAGGGGATATTATAGTACGGTTGTGAAAGACAAAAATTGGCAGGTGATTGTAGAGAAGCGTGGTAGAGTTGAGAGGTGGAGAGAGCACTTTGATGAACTGCTGAATGAAGAAAGTGGAATGCCGGCAAACATAGTTGGATGGGGATGAGAGAGAGATGAGAGGTAGTGAAGGAGGAGGTGGAGATCAGAAGGGCAGAAGTGAGTGAGGCCCTGAAGAGAGTAAGGATGGGTAAAGCATCAGGAATAGATGGAGTGTGTGGTGAGATGCTGAAGTGTGGTGGTGAGATAGTGGTTGACTGGGTGTGGAAAATGTGTGGACTAACATGGGAGAAGGGAAGTGTGCCTGAAGATTGGAAATCAGGAATTATAGTGCCGCTGTATAAGGGCAAAGGGGAGAGAGGAGTGTGTGGTAATCACAGAGGGATATGTCTCATTAGTGTAGTAGGGAAGGTATACTGTAGGGTAGTGATCGAGAGAGTGAGAGTGAGACCAGAGATGTGGGTGGGTGAGGAGCAGGGTGGGTTTAGGAAGGGTAGAGGATGCGTAGACCAAACTTTTTCCTTGAGGTGTGTTGTGGAGAAGTATCTGGAGAAGGGACAGAAGCTGTCTGATGCATTTATGGATTTGGAGAAGGCTTATGACAAAGTAGATAGAGAAGGTCTGTGGAAAGTACTGAGAATATATGGAGTGGTGGGAAAGTTGTTGGAGGCAGTGAAGAGCTTGTATGAGGGAGCAAGAGTGGCAGTCAGGGTGGAGAGTGAGCAGAGTGAGTTCTTTAACTTGAGCGTTGGGTTGAAGCAAGGGTGTGTCATGTCCCCATGGTTGTTCAATGTATACATGGATGGAGTTATGAAGGGAATACAAGGAAGAGCAGTGGGTGTTGGTGTACCTCTGATAAGGGAGGGAAGTGAGTGGAAGTTGCCTGTGTTGCTGTTTGCTGATGATACAGTTCTGCTGAGTAACGATGAGTGGGAGTTACAGGGATTGGTGAATATGTTTGGAGATATGTGCGAGGAACGGAACCTGAAGGTGAATGTAGTGAAGAGCAAAGTTATGGTCTTTGAAAGAAGTACAGCCATAGGTTGTGAAGTCAGGTTAAATGGACAGGTTATGGAGAATTTCAGCTCATTTAAGTATTTGGGCAGTGTGATGAGTAAAGATGGGAGGTTAGAGGATGAGATGCGAGAGAGGGTACAACAGAGGAAGAGGGCTGTAGGAACACTGAAAGCAGTGACAAGGAATTGAGCGATGAGTATGGAAGTGAAGAAAACGCTACATGATAGTGTGGTAATCCCGACACTGACATACGGGAGTGAAACGTGGACGATGATAGAAAGACATTAATCAAGAGTTAGAGGGGTGGTAATGAGCTACCTTAGAAGTGCGTGTGGAGTGACATGGAGAGACAGACTGACGAATGAAGAGGTACGGGAGCAGTGTGGTGTGGGTGTGGAAGTGTTGGAGAGTGTGAATAGGTACACCTTGAGGTGGTTCGGTCATGTGGAGCGTATGGGAAGCGAGAGGTTGGTTAAAAGATATGTTAATTGGCAATAGATAGATAGATATATTAATTAACTGAACACACAAGAAATAAAACGGACCGATAATGTTGACTGGCTTTGGATACTCGTGTCCCAATTCACATCCATCATGCCTCAAGTTATGATGTGTGTGTGTGTGTGTGTTTTGTAAAGATATAGCCATTATTTTTTTTTTATTTTGATTAATATTATTTTTATTATTATTATTATTTTTATTATTATTATTATTTTTATTATTATTATTATTTTTATTAATATTTTTATTTATTTATTATTTTTATTAATATTATTATTATTATTATTATTGTTATTATTATTTCTATTATTATTATTATTATTATTATTATTATTATTATTATTATTATTGTTATTATTATTATTATCATCATCATCATTATTCACATTATCTTCTACAGTTCTTATGATATATTGTGAATGGGGGTCGATATGAAGGGATATAATTTGAAGTATTCAGTAGCCCCCTTCAATTAATTAACACAACACTATTTATATTACAGACAACAAGGCGTGAGTGTGCTGCTCTACGGAAAAACAAAACAAAAACAAAACACATCCACCTAACTCAATATAAAAACTAAAATGATGACTGGTTTCCTACGACAGAGATATTCCTTGTGTGTGTTGTTGTTGTTGATGATGATGTTGTTGGTTTCGCATCTACGTGTAATTCAAGGTTAGTGAGGTGATGCACAGTCACGTGCACTAATAAGTATTCAGGTGGGTGTGTTTCAAATATCTATAGAGACAGCGAATAAAATATACACATTTGATTTATTTCGTTGGACTGTTTAAAAATTAATTTCAACCAAAGCTGCATACTTATTAGTGCTCGTGACTGTACACCCTATACACGGTGGGTCGTATTAAATTTTATTTTAGTCAGAGTGGAGCGATATACTAACCCATGCAATAACTGCCAAAAATCTAGGTGAGAGTAAGGTAGGGTTATGAAGATTAGAGAGGTAAGGGACAAGGAACAGTATGTACAGCCGGCAAAAAAAGTTTCGTTACCATCCATTTAACAGTGATGTAATGTTGGTATGCCTGACTGGCGAGTAAGGCGTGATGCGAGGGCCACCCGGGCCCACCCTCCGTGCCCCTTCCTTAGTGTCTCATAGGCATTCAAGCAGGGATGACGTTGTTTCAAGTAGTGCTATTTTTTCTGTTTTTTTCATGGTTATTCTTGTTCTATAATACCCAAACGCATTTCCTTATGTTTATTAATGAATAGTTAAATAGTAAGAGTTCTTGAACACTCAAAATTTAATATAAAATCAGCTAAACTTTTGATATAAAAAAGTTGTCACTATCGCGCCCAAGTATTATAGGCGGGGCGAAGACGATAACCGTCTCGGATGACGAGGCACCAGCTGCCCAGTCGGCGGGGTACCAACTCTACCGCGCTTACCGATGGTTAAAATTAACGTAGGGGTGGTAACGAAACTTTTTTTGCCGACTACAGTTGTGGACCCATGAATCAGGCACACTTCAATCAGGGCCCCTTATCAAGCATAGAACAGGACAAACCTCGAACACACAACATCTCATCCTACCCTATGCTCAATGAGGGGCCCCGTTTCAGGTGTATCTGTTTCATATGTCCGCAACTGTACACTCGGATATCATATACAGTCGAAGCCCGAGATCTGAAGCAGGCGGTTTCTGGACGATAGCCCACCCAAGGCCTCCATTGTTTTTGTTCGAGATGTGTGTGTGTGTGTGTGTGTGTGGCCTCTACTGTAGATGGTTTGGGTGGGCTGTCGTCCAGAAACCACTTGCTCCAAATCTCGGACTTCGATTCAGGTGGGCTAGAGACTACTGTATGGTATCCGAGTGTATTGTATTGCACAGTCATGAGCACTAATAAGTATTCAGGTGTGCTTCGAATACGGTACCTAGTAGAGACAGTAAATAAATACACAATAAGATCTCCATTGGAATTACTTCGTTGGTGAGTTGGACTGTTCAAAGCTTCAATCAAAGCTGTATACTTATTAGTGCTCGTGACTGTTCCTCCCAAAAGTATCGTTAAAATAATGTGTTGTACAATCTGCCACACCGGACTATGTTATTTGACATGTGTTCAGGCAGCATATGTCATTCTCTTCAATTCGCCATCCTTCGTACCACACATTAACGATAGTTTTGGGAGCTATAGTGCACTAAGTACAGTACCTACTGGATAGATATAGAGATAGTGGGAGGGACAACGTTTATAAAAGGAGGTAAGGGAAAGATGCAACGTTTATAAAAGGAGATAGAGAGATAACTTTTATAAAAGGAGATAGAGAGACAACGTTTATAAAAGGAGATAGAGAGACAACGTTTATAAAAGGAGATAGAGAGAAATGCAATGTTTATAAAAGGAGATAGAAGGAGGAACAACATTGATAAATTATAAGGAAATAAAAAAGTTATATATAAGAAATAGAGAATAGAGTAACAGTAATTAATTAATATTATTTTAATGATAACATTGAATCAGATTGAATGACCTCTTCATTCTTAATAGAAAGTTATACATGTAAGGAGACATTTTTTATAATTCAGTGTTTTGTATTTTCTCAAGTTACGTAAGTGTCATTAATTAATATATATTGTTAAAATTTTAGTTATACAAGTAAGTGACGTAATTGTAAGTGTTTGAAGTTACCTAAGTGATATTTATATATGAAAATTTTTATCTATAAATTCTTAAGTTTTTCGAATTTGAAGGTTTTTGAAGTTACGTTATTATATCTTTAATTCTTTAAGTTATAAGTGTTTGTAGTTACGTAAGTGATATGTATATCTTTATATTTTTTAATCTTTAAGTTATACAAGTGAGTAAGGACGTACATGGTGAAGAAATGCTACAATGGAATTCCAATGAAGGTGGGGAAGAGAAGGTGAAGTCAATGAGTGTGGAAGGACTGGAACAAGATGATCCCAAACTAATTACGTACATCCGTCAGAGGCTGGTACCCCCTTCCATACAACCTTATAAGCTCAAGAACCCCGGGAAACAAGACTACTCACAATACAGACAACATAAATTTCTTAACAATATCATCCACGATATGGTGAGACCACAGAGCTACAAACCTAGAGCGCTTAACCCTGTGTTATTAGATAGGGGAGGAGTGTCACAAGTCGGCGGTCATTTTGAATAGCCCATTGGCGCGCGCTTTGAACTCCCGTACGTACTTGTATAGTTTGTTTCTATCCACAGGTATATTGTGAGTCACTATAATGTAGTTAATATACCTTATCATCAATAAAAGACCGACTAAATGAAATAATATCTTACCCTGGCATAAGCTACCAGGCTGGCGGGTTGAGGGGATGGGCTATCTGTCATGGCCGCCAACCCACTTCCGGTGGTGACACGCCAAGGGGTGGGGTGGCGAGCTCTATGTTTATAGCTCTGTGGGTGAGACTTGGAAGGACTCAAATATAAAAAATAATAATAATAATAATAATTATTATTATTATTATTATATAATCAAAAGAGTAATAATAAAAAAGAAATAATAATAAAAACAATAATAAGCAAAGATAGAAAATAATTGATAAAGCTTTTTCGTTACGCTGTTAAACTATTTGCTCCTATAGTCATGTTTATCTGGCAATAATATTAATTTGGTAGTCGTAAAAATGTAAAAAATCAACCCAAAATTATCCTAAAGAAAGTGAGAATTGGTTCCTGAAGGTGAGTGCAAGTTTTTTTTGTTTTTAAGTTTTTCTTTGCCTTGATTACAAGCCCTAACACTGGGGAACGATGACGCTAAAGGCCATTTTGAGAATATTATTGTTACTATAGATATAATTTCGTTTTCTTTGGTTAGAGTGAACGTCAAAGAGAAAACGTCGACATTTCACGGTAAGACTTCGCTTATCAGAATTTATATATGTATGTATGAACAAAATATTAGTTTAAATATATCATAGTTCCCTGTAAATTAATCTAATCAGAGAGTCAGAAAGAAAGAGAAAGAGTACACAGAGAAATAAAACAACAACTATATTATCACCATTTGTACTGTATGAAAAGATATGTAATTTTGTCCATATAACGTGCACTCTGAAATTGTATGGACTAAATTACAGATACAGGGCTGCAGGACACTCATTATAGGATACTTTTATCGTCCCCCAAATTCAAACTTAGAATATCTGCAGACCCTTGACGATTGTTTATCTAAATTTGACCCCTCCAAACTGGACAGCACAGGCGACACTGGACAATTCCACCCATGAAGGCGACTTACTATTACAGACTGATAGGAAA
Source organism: Petrolisthes cinctipes (assembly GCA_033782935.1). Taxonomy (NCBI): domain Eukaryota; kingdom Metazoa; phylum Arthropoda; class Malacostraca; order Decapoda; family Porcellanidae; genus Petrolisthes; species Petrolisthes cinctipes. The sequence continues at coordinate 65,889 of JAWQEG010000190.1, forward strand.
CTCTTACATGAAAATTTCATTAACATAATTAACACCCACTCACTTACTCAAACAGTACTCGAACCAACACGCACACAAGTCAGTGTAGAAAGACATTATCCTAACATAATACACGGGGTCACATCCAACATATTAGACTTATTTCTCACAAACAACATTTCCTTACTTACATGGACACGAGTACTACCTGGTCTTAGTGACCATGAGATGGTACTCATTGACGCAAACATCAAGCCAACAACACAAAAACTATTACCCAGGACAATTTACATGTACAACAGAGCTGACATGGGTGGCATTACCAAGACTTAGTTGAATTTCGTGACTCGTTCCTTGACTCAGACCCAATGGCCAGATCTGTGGAAACAAACTGGACCAGACTTCGTGACTTTATACGTGACACAATGGACCAGCACATACCCACGAAAACCATCACACATAACCGGTCATTACCATGGTACAATAGACAATTAAAAAGACTACACAGAAACAAGGTAATAGCATACAACAGAGCAAAACGATACAACGATACAGAACACTGGTTAGAATACAATAATATACAGAAAACACTACAGAAAGAAACTAAACAAGCAGAAACTAAATACACATCCACTTTCCTCGCAGACAACACACAAAACCACAAAAAATTCTTCGGCTATTTTAAAGCACGCAAACAAGACTCGACCGGTATTACAACATTATTACACAACAATTCCTTGGTTACACACCCACAAGACAAAGCCAACGCTCTTAACACACAATTCCAGTCCATTTTTACCCATGAACATGAACACTTACTATGTAATAATCTATATCATTACAACCAGACATGCCAACACCATCACACCCACCTATCCCTCCCATTCATGTAAACACCCAAGGAATTGAGAAACTTTTATCTGAGGTAGACATACACAAAGCGACTGGACCAGACAATATACCCTGCAGGATATTGAGGACTAACGCTAGCGTTCTTGCCCCTGTCCTGCAGGTTATATTCTCACAGACTTTACAGACCGGTGAACTCCCTCAAGACTGGCTTTTGGCAAATGTGACCCCAAATTTTAAATCCGGAGACAACCCTTCCCATTAATTATAGACCAATTTCACTTACCTCAGTCCCCTGCAAAATTTTAGAACACATAATTCATAGACATACAGTATAATGGACCACTTTGATAGGCAAAATATACTGACTGACAACCAACACGGTTTTCGGCCTAAACGCTCGTGTGAGACGCAGCTACTGGTAACTATTCATGACATCTTGCAGTCCCTCAATGACACAAAAATTAGACAAGTTGACGCCATAGTATTAGACTTTGCCAAAGCCTTCGCAAAGTCCCTCACCAAAGACTACTACACAAGTTAGAATTCTATGGCATACAGGGACAACTTCTTCATTGGATTAGAACGTTCTTAACTACCAGAAAGCTACGTGTAGTTCTTGACGGTAGTCAGTCTCCATCTGTTCCTGTGACATCTGGGGTATCCCAGGGCACTGTCCTGGGTCCCCTTCTCTTCCTTTCATACATTAATGACCTCCCACTCTCACTTTCCTCTACCACTAGACTCTTTGCAGACGATAGCTTAGTTTACAGACCGATTAAAGATAGGAATGACTGCCTTCGACTACAGGACGACCTAACTGCACTTGAAGACTGGGAAGTCAAGTGGCAGATGACATTTAGACCAGACAAATGCCATCACATCCGTTTTACCCGTGCCCATAATGTCATTCCATATACATACCAACTACACAACACCAACCTCAACACAGTCACTTCCCACAAATACTTGAGCGTTCAGGGCCCAGTGGGGCTGACTTTATTCTCTGTGAATATTAGTTATCCCCCACAGGGCTAGAATAAAGATTGTTGTATGATCTGGTCACTTTCTAGTGGATTTGACGAGATCTGCCCACATAGATTAAAAATCCACGTGAGGTGTACTGCAACCGGAGGCTATTTTTTTTTTTTTTCTTTTTCACTGCTGTGTGGACCGCCAGCACACGGGGGTGCATTTCCCTTTGCATGCAGCAGTGTAAACTCCCTCCCCCTTATGGGCCCTTCAGGGCTGGTCTCATGGAAGGTACGGCCCCACTTGTAGCTCTTGTGGTAACGTGGACTTGGGCCCACAGCACTGGCTGTGGGATCAAAGCCTTCCCCCCAATCTCCCTGGCGGTCGGAGGCCCCCGGACTCCCTGGTCCAGTAAGCTCTGGTCCCATTTCCTTGGGATGTGCTTCGGTAGCCCAGGCATATAAGGCCAGCCCCTCCTTTATTTTAATTTGTTTTTTCACTGCGACCAAAGTGTACCAGGGGTCTGTGGGGCAGGAGGCCATTCTGCCCCGGGAGAACATCAACAACAACAACAACTTGAGCGTCCACATCTCAGCGGACATGAGGTGGAACACACACATAGGTAGCATCAGGGCCAAAGCTAGTAGGGTCCTGGGGTTTTTGCGCAGGAACCTAAGCAGGTGTAAAGACATCAAAATTATTGCGTATAACACTTTCGTTCGGCCACACTTAGAGTATTGCGACACCGTCTGGGACCCACACACTTACAATAATATCAATAAATTAGAGTCCATACAAAACAAAACTGAAAGATGGGCCAGACGTGATTACAGACACACTACATCAGTCACTTTGCTTAAACAAGACATAAAACTAGACCCATTAGTAACACGAAGACAGATACACAGACAACAGATGATATACAAAATCACAAACAAGTTAGTTGACATAGACAAAGACACATATATACACCCTACAAGTATACGATCCACTAGAGGCAGCCACAACTTAAAATACCATACATACCAGACAAGCACTGATATATTTATGCACTCATTCTTTCCCCACAGCATCTAAGAGTGGAATCATCTCCCATCTCATGTAGTTAATAGCCCCACTCTTGACACGTTTAGAAATAGCATCAACAATCATTACCTCCCCAATCCTAATCCTCAACCCACAGGCCTTGACCCAATCCACCCTTATCCTAACTCCCTTCCTAATCCTACCCTGGATCCCTAAATCCCCCTCACATCTCTCGCATATTATGCCGCCCATGAGCGGCCCTCTGCGGGACCTTAAACTTGAACTTGAACTTGATACTTATAAAACAATTGTTATAAACTTAATTGTGCCACCCCAACAGAAACACGGATTTTTTGTGGAAGTTGGTGCAGTAGACGGGGAATATCTGAGTAACACATTATCCCTGGAGAGACAGCAAGGGTGGACGGGATTACTGATCGAAGCTAACCCCAACTCCTATTCAAAACTACTCACTAAGAACAGGAAAGCCTTTAATATCAACGCTGCCCTCTCCGTCACCAAACACGCTACTAAGATGATTTTCAAGTGAGTTGTGGTTTTGGTTGTGGTGGGATCGTGTTAATGGTGTTGTGGTTTTTGTTTTGTCAGGTGAATATAATCGTCCACAACAGTTATAACTAATTGACCCCTTTGGAATAAAACAAACACTGACCCCATTGAAAAAAAAAAAAAAATACAAACACTGACCCCGTTGAAATAATACAAACACTGACCCCGTTGAATAAAATACAAACACTCGCCCCGTTGAAAAAAATACAAACACTGACCCCGTTGAAAATAATACAAACAAACCTTCCACAACACCACCAACAGGACAGCCGGACCATTTGGGGTGAGGGGACACATTGGCCAAGAAGGGGAAGGTACAGATATAGGACTTAAAGTGGACGCCCTACCATTACACTCTATACTCCAAGCCCTGAACGTGACGGTGATCGACTTTTTCTCACTCGACATTGAAGGATATGAACTGAAGGTGAGACAAGGCAAGAAATACAAGGGACTCACCATCGATATTTATTCTACCCTTTATCTGTCATCAACACTGTATTCCGAGCTAATATTGCGATTATCTGCGCCGGCGAACTATTGGTTAGGTTAGGTGGTAAATATTGAAAGAATTACCGTTATTGCATACGGTTTTTATACCTTCATAACCCACTAACTTAGACCATTCTAAGACTATTTTCTTCTATGTCTTCCTCCGCAAATTCCAAATTCCTCCATTTCCAAGATAGGGCATATTCAAGTGGGGCATTTTGAAATTAGCCTGACCTTACCTGACCTTACCTAACCTAACCTAGACCGCATTAGACTACCGGGACCTAACCTGGGCAAACTACCGGGAAAAAATCGTGATAAAGTACAATAAATGACAGGGGCAAAATACTGGGATCCAGCCGGATCTGGCAACACTGCTGCAAAACGGTAATTCTTTCAATAAATACCGGTTAGGTAGGGTTCGGTTACTTTTATCAATACTCAGTGGAATTATCATGTGGATTTGTATTCTTTGCTAGATATTTCAATTTTAAGATACGATATTTCTGTATCGGAGGGACGAACTGAGGTCGGGCGGACAGTGTTACCAGATCCCCTTGGCAAAATTACGATAGGTCCAGTAGGCAGTTGTGTACAATACACCTAACCCATCCAATCTGGATACTTTTAGCTCCTTTTCACAGGATCTATTTAATTTTTAAAGGTCCCGAAGGACATTTAAGTTAGGTCTCGAAGGTAACAACAGTCTAGGTTAGGTTAGGTAGATCAGGTCATTTCGGTAAATTTACAGAAGAACGGCGTTCACTATATTGTATATTTTAGTATCATTACCCACTATTTTGGACCATTCTAATACACTTTTCATCTATGGTGTTTCTCTCGGAGCTGCCCCAAATTCGAGATATGCCCAGTTTTACAAACATAATTTGGAAATTAGTCTGACCTTACCTGACCTAATCTGGGCAAACTACCGGGACCTAACCTGGGCAAACTACCGTGATATAAACGGTGTAAACCTTCATAAAGTGACTGGGGCAAATTTCCAGGACCTAGCCGGATGTGGTAACACTGCACAATCCTAGCCAAAAACCCAGTTATTCTGTAATAATACCGTTATTTCGTCTGATCAAAAAATTATTTATCCCAATTTTAAATGATTGAATTTCCCATTCAACTGGGCTATTAATTGAACATTCTTCATACGATTTCCCAAGTGTGGACAAAATTTGCCTAAAACATGGAAGTATTCCTCTATCTGGCAACACTGCACACAGTGGCAGGAAGTCGGGAACCCGCTAGGAAAGCCGCACTCCCGTTTCAAAGTAAATACATATAAAGGTAAATACATACAAATGTTATTCATGTTTTTTATGTATATCCACATAATATAAAAGTCTCCAAAATAAAATGGGAAAAGAAATGGGCGATTTCGGTGGACAGAAAGTGTGAAAATCGAGGACGCAGATAATCGCAATATTTACCGAAATAAGTATAAAAACTAAGAATAACTAAGCAAGGTAAGAATGATAATATAATATAGATAGCCATTTCTTTCTCTCTTACTTATACTCTCATTGCCACTCTTCCTTCTCACTTCTTTATATTCTGTTACTTCCTCTCTTTTTCTCTGTCTCTCCTTTTTCCCAGTGTTTCTTTCGTGCTTACTGTCCTTACACTCTATCACCGGCCAAGAACGAACTATTTATCACCCATTTAATTCACTCAGTGTGTGTGTAGAGCAAACTATTTATCCAGTGTGTGTGTGTGTGTACTTGAATACATCAGGTATACCAATTCATTCTTTACATTCTATTGGCAGGTACTGAAAACCCTGAGTTGGGACAGGATAAAGATACGAGTCCTATGCGTAGAGACGATCCACTTGCCAGAGGGTCAGAAAGCTGTTATCTCCTACATGCAGTCCCTCGGTTATCAGCATCTGGGTAAACATAAAATAGATAACTGGTTTGGTTGGCCTGAACTATTAAAGGAAACCAGGAAGGAGAATGTGTGAGTGAACGAACTACTGTAGAATGTGTAAGTGACCTACAATGTGTGTATGTGACCTAGAATGTGTGTGACCTAGAATGTGTGTGTGACCTAGAATGTGTGAGTGAACTACTATAGAATGTGTGTGTGACCTAGAATAACCCGAACTATTCAAGGAAACCAGGTAGGAGAATGTGTGGGTGACCTATAGGATGTGTGAGTGACCTGAAATGACCCGAACTATTAAAGGAAACAATGAAGGAGAATGTGTGAGTGACCAGTTGTAGAATGTGTGAGTGACCTAGGATGACCTAAACTACTGAAGGAAACCATGATTGAGAATGTGTGACTGACCTAGCTGGCTCCGGTGGTCCTTTATACCTTTGACCTCACCCCAGTTGTATTCTCCTATGCAATGACCTTTGACCTCACTCCAGCTGTACTCAAGCTTCTACACAGTGACATTTCTTCAACCTCACTGAATGACCTGTGAACCCTTTGAATCGAAGTTTTGAGTTTGTTATTAATCAGAGTGGGTTTTTGTTTGACCACTTTGAGTGCAAGTGTTTGTTTATTTGTTTTTATTTTTTAATCAGTCTCTCTTTTGTTAATTCACTTTTAATAAACAAGACCCAATTAAAATTTCCTTAACCCATTGAATCTCGTCACGTCAACAAACTAAAGATATCCACGAGAGCGGGTCATAATTTTAGAGACTACTGCTTCCACCAAACTATCCCAGGAAACCAAACAGCTCACCTCAATGCTACTTACTAATAGGGGATTCCAATTCATGATATGGTTTGGAGGACTCTGTAGCACTCCAATAATTTACCGTTAAGTGGTTCTCCCCTTAATTAATGATGATCGGTGTTGATGATGGGTAGGTCTATCTAAGTGAGGATTTGAGCGCCCTCTACCTCTCATAGCTCTTTCTTTCTTTCTCTCCTACTTTTTGTTCCTTCCTACTAATGAGGTGTGGGGATGTGGTGACCCCCAGCGGCCACCGTCAGTGAGGGAAGACTTCGTTACTCGTCATTGGCGGTGCAGTGAGCCTCAAAGGAAGGGGTCTGGGTAACCCCGTAGGGATGTGGCGACCCCATGGCACACTGTTTACCGTGCTATGGCCCCGGGGTGAGGGGCACGGGGAATTCCCCTCCTCTGTAAAGGCTTCCTCCAGCATGGAGATAAAGGCCTGGTATATGTATGTATATATGTATGTTATTCAGACCTGCCTAAATATTTTGGAATGCAGATAGAATTTTGTGTTATTTTCCAACGAATAAATAGTAGTGTTATTCCTATATTATTGGTTTCTTTACATCGTTTTCTGTTATGTCGTGTAAATATAACCACAGCTTACCATTTTTTGGCCTCTTGAATATTTCGCATCGAGTTTGACGGTAAATAATTATGTGTTTATACTTACATCGTTTTTTTTTTTTTTTTCCACATGAAGTTAAAAGCTATAAGAACACCAGAACATTAAAATAACATTACAATACAATAACTTCGACGAAATTAGCATTCTTCCCGAACTGAATCAAGCTTTGGGTTGCGGTCAACAAAAATATTTTTCAACAACAAATGAGGAAGGGAAATGTGAAGGTAGAAAGGCTAGAGAAGCAGGAATTAATTTTAAGTGACTCGTTTGAAAGGAGAGAAAGTAGGTGACATAATTGAAGTAGTTAAATCAGTACGTGTAATTTTACTTGACATTAAATTGGAGGATGCATGTAATATAAACAGTGCATCAGGTTTATTTAAGGAATGGTACCGTATAGTACTCTTTTGTTACATTAGAACTTACTTCTTGTTTTTGTTACTTGTTGTTAGATATTCTATGCCCCGCTCCAGCAGCAGAAGATGCTCCGCAAGGCTTCCCTCAATATCATTTAATACTATAATCACTTCTAATGTTCATATTATCCATGTCATAACCAGCGAACAGATGTGTTTTCAATCTTTTCTTAAAAAAAATAACTGCAGTTATCACTAATCCGGACATTTCTTAAAAACGTCTTAAGAACCCCTCGAATCCTCCAAAGTATGCCAGGAAACAAGACCAGATTAATTAACGTAAATAAGGGTGACTTGTTGCTTAATTTGTAATAGTTTGAAGGAATGAGTTGTTCCAGATTTAATTACAACCAACATTGTAGCCTGCTATCCCCTTAAAATGTCACTCAGTAAAGGCCTTCAATCAGTATAGGCCTACACTATATCTTTTTGGAATAGCAAGAAATAGAACAATTAATATATATTATTGCTGAGACGTGTGTGGTCGGGGTTAGAATGACACACTTCCACAGAAACACAATCAACAGACATTTTTATTACAGTGATTTTTAAGTAATATAAAACAGTAATATATTCATTTATGCCACCATTAGGCCTACTTGAGAATACATCATTAGATATAAACCCTAATTTTGCTTAGACAAATTTCAGTTGAGCATTCTAGAAACTACATGTGATTTTCTATAAATAATTGTCTATACATAATTTGTACCTATCCATACATAATTGATTTTCTATACATATTTTGCTATAGGCTACATGATTTTCAGCTTTTATATCAATGTTTGTTTTTCTGTTTGTAGTATTCAGTAGCCAACCCATTACTATTTAACATTATTTTAGTTAAATTAATACATATATAATGTATTTATTATATTACTGTAAAGTTTAAACCCTTGATATTATTATCTTAACATATTTATTAAACACAGACCCTGTAAATCACTTAATTAAGGGGGTATTTATTCTCTTCGTGGTAAATTGGAGAGCTTCTGATTCCTCCAAACTGCCAGGCAAAACAAATCACACCAGTGTTACTAATAAGGATCTGTTGTTTTGTGATGTAGTTTGGAGGAATCAGAATAACACAAGCCTGGGAAAATGTTCAGTGATCTTCAATGAGGGAATTAGTGAAGATTTATGTTGTATATAGATAAAGTATTTACCTTCACCTCCAGCAATAATAATAATAGTGTACAGTCGCCAGCACTTTAAGTGATTCAGTTAATTAAGCAACAAAGTTCACTTTATGTGCTAGTGTATCGTGGATACTCCATCTCACACACATGAATTGTTTCGAGGTAAATAGTCTTAGTTGTGCTACATCTCTGAATATGTGTGAGCACCTGTACCACTCGGCAGTGCTGGCGAGTGTACAATATGTTAGCATTAATTGTGGTGTATAGTTGTCAGCACAAATAACTGGTACATTCAGCGATGTCAGTCCTCTTTTCCTGTACACCAGTCTTAAGTGCTGGCCACTGTACTGTACATTCTTACACTCTAGAATTACAGGAAACAGATCACACTTTAGTACAATATATTAACATGAACTGTTGTATGTGTCTGTACTTTGCATGTACAGTCGTGGTATAGGGATAACTCACGTAAGAGTTTGACAGCTTCCTTCTGTTCCTTAGCTGATAAACTTTCCAATAAATAGGTTAAATACCATCTTTTAATTTACTACAAGCAGCTACATACAACTTAAAACACTAACATCATATGTGAACATGAAAACATTAGACAGCAAATTGTTAAAGTTACCCAAATTCAGATTATTAATATTGACCACGAGTGTATGTGTGAAATACAGTACACTAATTATACACTATAATTATAATGATATACAATGTACTTTATCAACCTGGGTAAAATGTACAGGCTCCCTTATTTCGTTTTTCCTGGCTTCTTCGGTGGATGTGATGCAATCGTAGACAAATATCAGCAAATAATGACAACTAGTTACTTATAGTATTTACAACTTAAATATACACACACACACTCACACAATGGAATGTATTATGACAAACTTGTATCAAATTAGGGAGTAGCTGCATATTCAACACAATAAATCAAACACACACACACACACACACATTACAAGACAGGGGGCTTACACACACACACACACATACACACATAATAAAACAAGGGGCTGGGTGGGTGGTGGTCTGCTTGTCTGTGTGTTTGTTGTCTTGAGAGAAGCCTTATAGCCTGTCCATAAAGAGAGCAACTCCATGACAGTTGTTCGACTTCAGTACTGTCGACGGATAGCTCTCTTGATAGTGCAGACTTTACTGGATGAGATGCTGATGCTGGGGATGGTGCTTGTTGTTGTTGTTGGTGGTGGTGGTGGTGTTGGCTGGAGATAGAGGTGATGATGGTGGTGCTGGAACTAAGTGGTGGTGGTGGTGGGGACTAAGTGGTTGTTGTTGGTGGTGGTGGTGGGGACTAAGTTGTTGTTGTTGGTGATGGTGGTGTTGGCTGGATATAGATGTGATGATGGTGGTGCTGGAACTAAGTGGTGGTGGTTGTTGTTTTTTGGTGGTGGTGGTGGTGGTGGTGGTGGTGGTGGGGACTAAGTGGTTGTTGTTGTTGGTGGTGGTGGTGGTGGGGACTAGTGTAAGTGGTTGTTGTTGTTGGTGGTGGTAGTGGTGGTGTTGGTTTAAGATGGAGGTGATGATGGTGGTGCTGGGGACTAAGTGGTTGTTGTTGGTGGTGATGATGATGGTGGTAGTGCTGGGAACTGAAGTTGATGTAATATTTATTAGTATTAGTCAGTAACATTGGTCATCCCACTCAGTTACCCCCTTACCTGTTCTCTCTCTCTCTCTCTCTCTCTCTCTCTCTCTCTCTCTCTCTCTCTCTCTCTCTCTAAGGGTCAATTAATGGAAGAATCGTATAGAGGAGAAGGCTAATTGAGGGCAAGGAATGATGCAGGTGTGTGTGTGTGTGTAAATGTGGGTAGATGTGTGTATGTGCAAAGGTGGGTAGGTGGGCAGGTACGTATGTGTGTGTGTGTGTGTGGAAAGGTGGGTAGGTGGGCAGGTACGTATGTGTGTGTGTGGTGGGGGGAGGTATGGGTGGGTATAGAAGAGAGAGAGAGAGAGAGAGAGAGAGAGAGAGAGAGAGTGGGGAGGGGGCAGGTAGAAAGATAATGTGACTATTTGTATGACTAAGAGAAGAGGTTGGTCTGAGACTCATTATTTACTACTACAATGATAACCTCACTAACCTGACTCACTAACTCACTACACTCACTAACCTGACTCACTAACTCACTACACTCACTAACCTGACTCACTAACTCACTACACTCACTAACCTGACTCACTAACTCACTACACTCACTAACCTGACTCACTAACTCACTACACTCACTAACCTGACTCACTAACTCACTACACTCACTAACCTGACTCACTAACTCACTACACTCACTAAACTGACTCACTAACTCACTAACTCACTACACTCACTAACCTGACTCACTAACTCACTACACTCACTAACCTGACTCACTAACTCACTCCACTCACTAACCTGACTCACTAACTCACTACACTCACTAACCTGACTCACTAACTCACTACACTCACTAACCTGACTCACTAACTCACTACACTCACTAACCTGACTCACTAACTCACTACACTCACTAACCTGACTCACTAACTCACTACACTCACTAACCTGACTCACTAACTCACTACACTCACTAACCTGACTCACTAACTCACTACACTCACTAACCTGACTCACTAACTCACTACACTCACTAACCTGACTCACTAACTCACTACACTCACTAACCTGACTCACTAACTCACTACACTCACTAACCTGACTCACTAACTCACTACACTCACTAACCTGACTCACTAACTCACTACACTCACTAACCTGACTCACTAACTCACTACACTCACTAACCTGACTCACTAACTCACTACACTCACTAACCTGACTCACTAACTCACTACACTCACTAACCTGACTCACTAACTCACTACACTCACTAACCTGACTCACTAACTCACTACACTCACTAACTCTTTACCCTCACAAACCTGACTCAAATCAAAGAGAGAGAGAGAGAGAGAGAGAGAGAGAGAGAGAGAGAGAGAGAGAGAGAGATTTTGAATTACCTATGCATGATACGATTCTTGTGACGCACATCCGAGTGTGTGTTTGTGTGTGTGTTTGTGTGTGTGCGAGAAGGATAGCAATTTAGTAGGGGGAGGGTGGGAGGGAAGAGGGTGGGGTGATGGAGGGGTGGAGAGAAAGGGGAGGGATGATGGAGGGGTGGAATGGAGAGGGAGGGATGATGGGGTGACAGAGAGAGAAGGGAGAAGATGGAGGGGTGGAGGTGGGGGATGGAGAGAAAGGGGAGGGATGTAGGGATGGAGAGAAAATGGAGGGGTGGAGAGAAAGGGGAGGGATGGAGGGGGAGAGAAAGGGGAGGGATGGAGGGGGAGAGGTGGGGGAGGAGGAGGGAGGGATAGAGAGAAAGGGGAGGGATGGAGGGGTAGAGGTGGGGGAGGAGGAGGGAGGGAGGGATAGAGGGAAAGGGGAGGGATGGAGGGGTAGAGGTGGGGGAGGAGGAGGGAGGGATGGAGAGAAAGGGGAAAGAAGGAGGGGGGGAGGGAGAGAAAGGGAGGGATAGAGAGAAAGGGGAAAGAAGGAGGGGGGGATGGAGAGAAAGGGAGGGATAGAGGGGGAGAGAAAGAAGGAGGGGTGGATGATAAGAATACAGTATGTAACTCTATGTAAAACTGGATCAACTCATTAATTTCTACACACTATTTCAAACAACAACAATAACAGGCCACCATTAATAAAAGTTAGTTCATCTATAAGTGCTGTTGTTTACTGGCATAATAATTGTTGTTTGTTGTTGTTGTTGCTTACTTTGGAGGAATCACGTAAGAAAATCCATTGTACAGTTGAAGGCACGTGAAACAGATACAGTTAAACCGGGGGGGCCCTTCACTGAGCATAATATATAATAGTAGGATGAGACGTTTTATGCTTGATGAGGGGCCCCGTGTGAAGTCTACCTGTTTTATGTGGTCGTAACTGTACATGTATACCTAAGAAGGTGACTATCTCTTGTATAGGTGATGGGGTGAAGATTATTTTATTGTGTTGAGTTTCAATACGACGGTAAATAAAGATCCAGTTATTGTTTGTGGATGATTGATTGATTGATTGATTGATTGATAATTAGGGTGTTCTCGCTCTCTTTTTCTCATTGCCTTTTTATCTCACTCTTTCTTTCTCTCACTCCCCATTTATCTCTCTCTCTCTCTCTCTCTCTCTCTCTCTCTCTCTCTCTCTCTCTCTTCTTTTATTCCATGATGTTATCCCTCCTTGTGCTGTGTGTGTGTGTGTGTGTGTGTGTGTACTTCCTCTACTTACCATACCCCTCCCTCCCCTATTACCAACCATACATACCCCTACCTCCCTTTCCCCCTACCTCCCTCCTTCCTTATCTCCTCACTTCATTACCTGCCACTTCCCCCTCCCTCCCTCCCTTCCTTCCTTCCTTCCTCCCTCCCTCCCTCTTTCCTTCCTCTCCCTTCCATTCTCTCTTTCTTTTTCTCATTTTCCATTTCTATCCTTCCATCCTAGCTCCCTACCTACCTATTCTTCCTTCCTTCCTCCCTCTTATTGACTTCCCTCTCTCCTTTCTTCTCCCTACCCTCCTTCCTTTCTTCGCTACCACCTTTCCTCTCTCTCTCTCTCTCTCTCTCTCTCTCTCTCTCTCTCTCTCTCTCTCTCTTACCTTCCGTGCCAAGGTAGTGTTTATTACCTGTGTTATCTGACGTGGCGTTAACTTCTCTCTCTCTCTCTCTCTCTTCTCTCTCTCTCTACTCTCTCTCTCTCTCTCTCTCTCTCTCTCTCGGATAATATTATAAGGTAGCTGACCTATCGTAAATAAGAGAGAAAGAGGAGAGAAGAAAGAATAGGTGAGGGCAAAAACAACATCGACGAAAGACAAAAGAGATGAATTAGAGTTCGATTAAATACAATGATCTCTGAAGATGTGTCAAGAACAAGACAGATGAAATTGTAATTAGATTAGTTAGAATTTTTATAGAGTAGCAAAATCGAGAGAGATGAAATTATAGTTAGGTTAGTTAGAATTTTTATAGAGGTAGCAAAAACGAGAAAGGTGAAAATATAGTTAGATGAGTTAGAATTTGTAAAGAGGTAGCAAAAACGAGAAAGATATAATTATAGTTAGATGAGTTAGAATTTTTAAGGAGGTAGCAAAACGAGAAATACGAGACAGATGAAATTATACTCGTAGTTGTTAGAATGATGACTGAAGTAGTGGCAAGAACAAACATTTATTTTTTTATAACACTGAGGGTGAAGGCGACGCAGAATCAACTCGAGAAAAACAATAATTACACCTGCTACCCAACGCCTCGTCACACTAACTGCCCAATTACAGATCTCTTCATTATCCTGTCTTGCAATATTCAGAGCACCTTCTCACTCACTCCTCGTACCCCCCTACTCTCTCTCCCTCCTCTCTCCTCTCTCCCTCCTTCCTCATCTTCCTCCCTTCCTCTCTCCTCTCTCCCTCCTTCCTCATCTTCCTCCCTTCCTCTCTCCCATCTCTCCCTATCTTCCTCCCTCTTACTCTGTCTCCCCATTTCCCTCCCTCTCCCTATCTTCCTCCCTCTCTCCTTCCCCTCTTACTCTGTCTCCCTCCCTCTCCCTCCGACCAATCACAGCACTCCTAGGCCACTCGCTGCTCTGTGATTGGTCTACGGTCCCACGTGTTGGTATTCAAGGAGGGACACACTCAGAATGGACAACCAACCCACCTACCCACCCACCCACCTACCCCCTCCAGCCTACCAACCAACCAACCCACCAACCATCTAACTAACCCACCCTCCAGCCTACCAACCAACCAACCCACAAACCAATTAACTAACCCACCCACCAGCCTACCAACCAACCAACCCACAAACCAATTAACTAACCCACCCACCAGCCTAGCAACCAACCAACCCACAAACCAATTAACTAACCCACCCACCAGCCTACCAATCTACCAACCAACCTACCTAACCAACCCACCCACACATTCCAACCCACCAACCAACCCACACACCAACCCACCAACCAAACCACACATCCAACCCACCAGCTTACCAACCAACCAACCAACCAACCCACCAACCTACCAATCTACCAACCTACCGACCTACCAACCCACACACCAACCAACCCACCCACACCACCCACACCAACCGTACCAATCTACCAACCTACCGACCTACCTACCAACCAACCCACACACCAACCAACCCACACACCCACCAACCTACCAATCTACCAACCTACCGACCAACCAACCAACCAACCAACGACCCACCGACCGTCAACTTGGTGTGGTGTTGGTGATGGTGATGGTGATGGTGGTTGTGTTGTGTCTTGTATTGAAAGGAATAGTACATAATACCTTATTATTTGTACGTTTTATAGTGTGATGGTGTGGCCTTTATTACTCATATTAATTAAGAGATTGGGAGGGGTGAGTATTATTACCTGTATTAGCACACTTTATGGAACTTGAGGGGGGACGTTTTGTGTTGGTAAATCTGGAGCAACCGAGTCCTCCAAACTAGTCAACCAAGCAACAACAGAACACTGATCAATTTTGCTCTTCTGCTGGTCCTGTTTCCTATAGCATACTTTGGAGGAATCATGGCACTCCAATGTACCAAAAAAAGAATTACCACCAGATTCTTTTGTTGTTGAATTTGAAGGTGTGTGATTCCTCCAAACTATATATACCACGAAACACATCCCCGGTTAGTATACCTTTGAGGGTGCCTTGTTTCCTGGCATAGTTTGGATGATTCAGCAGTAAGCATAGTCTTCCAATTTAACCACAGAGAGAATGATTTGGGGGGTTGAGTTTTATGACCTGTATTAGTAGAACACTTTATGAGATTTGAACTACTTGTATTTAGAAGGTTGTGTGAAATTAACTACTCATATTTGTAGTAGACTGTATTTATGAGTTATAGTTATATCCCTTATGTTTATATGTAGAAAAATTAACTTGGAATCGAGAAAGAATCGATTTCATGTTATTTAGCCCAAATTTTTAGTATATTATTTGACGTATATTTATAAAGTTAGTATATTTTAATTATTTAGTTTATTTTTAAGTGTATTATTGTACTTTTTTTTTTCTTTTTTTTTTTTTTTAGTATATTACTCGCATTCACAGGATTATATTTCTCCCCGTACCCCCCCCCCCCTTATTGCCCCTTATTGCATGCACCCCGTCACTTACTGCCATCTAGCGGCGGTAAACACATCACACCACATTACAATATACATCACAACACCAATAACACATCACCACAACATCAACATCACATCACCTTGACATCACACCACATCACAAAATCAATACCACAACACATCACAACACATCATAACATCACAACACATCACAACACACCACAACACCACACCACAACTCACCACAACACATCACCACATCACATCAATACCACATCACCATGACATCACAACACACCACATCACCATCACACCACAATACATCATCACAACATATCACACCACATCATCATCACACCACAACATCAGCTGACAGTCACCCTTACATTGTTGTCGAGTCACTGTGTGTGTGTGTGTCGTCTCCTACGTTCTATCATATTTAATGTTATGCCTTGTTGGTGTAATTGTTGGTAAATATTTGCTCTCACTCATTCTCTCTCTCTCTCTCTCTCTCTCTCTCTCTCTCTCTCTCTCTCTCTGATATTTTTTTTTTGTGTTATTAATGTAATGCCTAATGTGTAATTGTTGGTTAATCTGTTTTATGATATTTTCTTGCTGTTATATGGTCTCTCTCTCTCTCTCTCTCTCTCTCTCTCTCTCTCTCTCTCTCTCTCTCTCTCTCTCTCTCTCT
>JAWQEG010000190.1:90000-94266 GCA_033782935.1 Petrolisthes cinctipes
TATTACTATTATTATTATTACTATTATCATTATTACTATTATTATTATTATTATTATTATTATTATTATTATTGTACAGTTGGGAGCAGGTAAACATGAAACACTTGAAATAATAAGAGGTTTTCCACTTGACGAGAGATTCTTCATGGGGTAAAGTTGTGGGTTAATGATTCCTCCAACTTTGCCACGAAACAGACCCCTCATTTAAAGTAACACTATGGTCATCTGTTGCTTGGTATAGTTTGGAGGATTCAGTAGCCTTCCAATATACACAAAAATGAATAAAAAAGAAAAGAGGGGAAAGGAAAGAAAAAAGTTCTCTCTCATCAGAATTTTAACACAAAACAGGTAGGTAGGTAGGTAGGTAGGTAGGTAGGAAGGAAGGTAGGTAGGTGGTAGGTAGGTAGGTAGGTAGGTAGGTAGGAAGGAAGGAAGGAAGGTAGGTAGGTAGGTAGGTGGGAAGGAAGGTAGGTAGGTGGTAGGTAGGTAGGTAGGTGGCAGGTAGGGAAGGGAAAGAAGGAAGGAAGGAGGGAATAGTTGAGAGAAATATAATAATAATAATAATAATAATAATTGTACTTACCCTTTTGAGATGTGCGATGCTTTAGGTGTGTGTGGATTTAAGAGAGAGAGAGAGAGAGAGAGAGAGAAGAGAGAGAGAGAGAGAGAGAGAGAGAGAGAGAGAGAGAGAAAACTGTAATAAAAAGATATTAAATTATGAAAGGAATCAACATATAGGAGTACCCATTGAACATAAAAATTTCCAGAAAGACAAAAATAAACGAAAAATAAAAATAAGAAGAATAAGAATGAAACGATCAAACACAATAAACCACAGATAAAAAATATATAAAATTATAGATAAAACACACACACACACACACACACACACACCAAAAACAGAAAAACGGAGCAAAATCTGACTCTAGTTAGGATGAAGGAAAAATGTGAACTGTTTTGACCCTGAGAACGAGGGAAAATAAATACGGTGTGTGAAAATTGTGTGTATGTATGTGTGTGTGTGTGTGTGTGTGGACGGACGGACGGACGGCGGCTGCGTGGTGTTATCTCGGAAGGTCTGCGCGTATGTGTGTGTGTTGAGGTGCGCGGGTTGGTCACTCTAGGCTGGGAGGGGCCCCGTACCGAGCCTTTTTGGGTGGAGTGGCCCCATACCGAGCATATTTGGTGGGAGGGGCCCCGTACCGAGCATATTAATGTCTACCATCTTCACCCACTCACTCAGCATAACGCCATTGCCACCTCGAAAATAATAATTAATAAAATGTGGGGTTTATAGTACAAGTGTTGGTGTTGTTGTTGTTGTTGTTAAATCAGGAGCAATTATATATTCATTCATGGTCCTGTATTATTATTTTTATTATTATTTTTTTTTTTTTTTTTATTATTATTATTATTATTATTTTTATTATTATTATTATTATTATTATTATTATTATTATTATTATTTCATTATTATTATTATTATTATTATTATTTATTATTATTTTATTATATATTATTATTATTATTATTATTATTATTATTATTATTATTATTAATATGCTTTGGAGAAATCAAGGCGATACAATATACCAGAAGAATAATTAATTTTATATCTACTACCCTTTTTAAAATGATCACTCAGTATTTTTCTAGCCACACAAACACAACCACAACATCTTTCCCACACAAGCAATTTCTACAACACAAAACACAATATTCAATATACTATTTTTTTTTTTTTTTTTTTTTGTAGTTTTTCATAGATACTTAGATGTGAAATTTGTGTTCTATTGAGATTATATTTATAGTTTATTTAATCCCTCCCTTTCCTGTGTGTGTGTGTGCGTGTGTGTAGTGGGAAGAAAGTGTGTATGCATGTTTGTGTAGTGGGTAACAAAGTGGAGTGTGTGTAATAAATGTGTGTGTATGTGTGTGTGTGTGGTATTTGACAGGTGTTCATGTGTGTGTAGTAGGTACCAAATGTGTGTATGTGCGGGTGTGTGTGTGTGTGTGTGTGTGTGTGTAACAGGTGTTCATATATGTGAAGTGGGAGCCAAGTGTGTGTGTAATGGTACCAAACGTGTGTGTGTGTGTGTGTGTGTGTGTAGTGGGTACCAAATGTTGTGTGTGTGTGTAGGGGTACCAAATGTGTGTGTGTGTGTGTGTGTAGTGGGTACCAAATGTGTGTGTGTGTGTGTGTGTGTGGTGTGTGTGTGTACAAATGTGTGTGTGTGTGTGTGTAGTGGGGTACCAAAGTGTGGTGTGTGTGTGTGTGGTGTGTGTAGTGGGTTACCAATGTGTGTGTATATGTGTGTATAGTGGGTACAAATGTGTGTGTGTAGTGGGTACCAAATGTGTGTGTGGTGTGTGTGGGTGTGTGTGTGTATAGTGGGTACAAATGTGTGTGTTTGTGTGTGTGTGTATTGTGGGTACCAATTGTGTGTGTGTGTAGTGGGTACCAAATGTGTGTGGTGTGTGTGTGTGTGTAGTGGGTACCAAATTGTGTGTGTGTGTTGTGTGTGTGTGTGTGTGTGTGCTCTCGTTAGTAACCTCATCCACGCCAACCACTCGCGCCATGTTTGGGGGGGAGGTGGGGATGGAGGGGGGGGGTGGTCGTCTGTCGGTGGTGGGTTATGGGGGTGTGGTGATGGGGGAGGTGGGGGACAGAGGGGGTATTTAAGGTCTGGCTAGGTTATAACATATTTATATTTATTTATATTATTTTTTTATATAATATCATTATTTATTTCCTCTATAATTCATTTTTTTTTTTCATTACATGTTTTTATTTTTATATTATTCTTATTTTATTTATTGTTTATTTATTTTATTTGATATAATTTTTTGTGTGTAAATGTAATGCAAGAGAGAGAGAGAGAGAGGAGAGAGAGAGAGAGAGAAAGAGAAGAGAGAGAGAGAGAGACTGTTGGAATTACGAGAGAGAGAGAGAGAGATAGAGAGAGAGAGATGAGAGAGAGAGAGAGAGAGAGAGAGAGAGGTGAGATATTTAGCTGGATCATGGAGAGAGAGACACTTGGATACATTATGCATTTCAGACACTCTTCTCTCTCTCTCTCTCTCATCTCTCATCATCTCTCTCATCTCTCTCTCTCGCAGGTCATTGATGGTGTATGTAAGGAGGTGTTGTATCAAGTTTCCAAATAAGAAAAAAAAAAAAAAAATGGACAGTGATAAATTACGACTAAACTGTTTGAAACTCGTACTTATATGACCTGTGTCAAATAATGGTGTAAATAAAGAGTTGGGGAGAGAGAGAGAGAGAGAGAGAGAGAGAGAGAGAGAGAGAGGAGAGAGAGAGAGAGAGAAGAGAGAGGAGAGAGAGAAGAGAGAGAGAGAGAGAGAGAAGAGAATGTAGAAAATTGACGAGAGAGAGAGAGAGAGAGAGAGAGAGAGATGTAGGATACCGTTTGAGTGTTTCATATACAATTTGTGATGTGCATGACAAGAGCAAAAGTTCACTCCAACTATATAGTGAGCAAAGAGGACGAGAGGAGGATCCCTGTGTGTGTGTTGTGTGTGTGTGTGTGTGGTTTGTGTGTGTGTGTGTGGTGTGTTGTGTGTGTGTTGTGTGTGTGTGTGTGTGTGTTTGGTGTGTGTGTGTGTGTTTGTGTGTGTGTGTGTGTGTGTTTGTGTGTGTGTGTTTGTGTGTGTGTGTGTGTGTGTGTGTGTGTGTTTGTGTGTGTGTGTGTTGTGTTGGTGTGTGTGTGTGTGTGTGTTTGTGTGTGTGTGTGTGTGTGGTGTGTGTGTGTGTGTGTGTGTGTCATTATTTCGACGAGTGTACAGTTATCTTCATTACCGTGTTACCTGCCAACCAACCTGTATAGTCAGTGATGCAAATGTTTTCCCGTTTTACGTCTTTCTATTTCCTCTCAAAAGATAATTAAGTATAAAAATGGGTATAATAAAATTTAATAATATATAAATCAATTATCTGGATTAGGACGAAGCCAAGCAAACAACCGATCAACCAACCAACCACCCAACCATAATACTCATCAACCCAGCAACCATCTCACTCACCAACACACCTACAAACCCACCTAAATACTCATCAGCCAACCCACCAACTCACTCATCAACCCAGCAACCCACTCACTCACCAACCCATCAACCAACTCACTCACAAACCCACCAACAAATCCACCCAAATACTTATCAAACAACCAACAAACCAACCAACTCATCCACCATATACTCACCAACCCACATACCAACCACCCACCCAAATACTCACCAACCCAC